>NQII01000692.1:108705-384058 GCA_002778355.1 Clitarchus hookeri
GAAGGTTCCCTGCTGCTGGAAGCTGGCAATGTACCGCAGCTGGAAAATGGATCGCCCGAAATGACTGTTTTACATGTGCAAACAACGGGGACTCTTTTTTCCAACTGTTTATCGGACTCATCCGTGTCGGTACAGTGCTCTCCAGTCTCTGATATTGCTTACACAAATGCTGAAAGATGCCTTTGCTACGAAGACATGTGGTCTCCGCTGCCTATTGATTCTAGCCCACCCTGCCATCAGTTTGATGGGGATGAGATTCACCAGTGTTTTAATAACTTTGAAAGCATTTTTCATGCTTTACGAAACGATGTTTGAGGATTTACCCCTAGAAATTACTTAACTGCGCGCGTGTTCTTACGGACGGGAAATGTTACATGGAAGAATTTGTGCTCAATTTTCTACCATCCTTGCGTCTGCAGCTACATTGAACATTTATATGGATGTAAAAATGTGATTTTAGAGACACACATTTTTTGCCCCTATACTTGTGAACCAAGCATTTTAACATAATTTTTTGATGTAATATTTATGTGTGGCTTTAGAGTTAAATATAGCGAAATGTTATTTAACTTTTAACCGTATGCGTGTTCAGAAATATATTTTTTCTCTATGTAAATAAGTTAGTTTTAATTTTCCTTTCTTTGGTATAAATATTAATTGCGCTTGCTTTTCCCTTGGAGAAGGGACAAGTATGTGCAATATATTTTTTCTCTCTTTTGAATATGTTAATAGCGCTTGCTTTTACCTTGAAGAAGAATTAAGTAAGTGATTCTTTTTCTCTTTTTGAATATGTCTATTTTGCTTGCTTTTCCTTGATAGAAGGGCCAAGTACGTGCAATATTCCATAACAGTGCCTCCTATTACATAATATTTATGCTTGACTTATTTACCTGCAATATTAAAAAATATACTATATAGTTTTCTGCACATTATTAGTTTTTTGTTTTGCTATTACAAAAAATAACTTGTGTTAAATAATTAGTAAATAAATAATTAAAGAAAGGTATTCCGTTTAAAGAATTTTGCACGGCACATTGGTACTGCTACTAACCTGCATTAAATACCTCTCGAGAGTGTGAAGACGTAAGGGTAGTATGCTGGTGGAGGAGATGTTATCGCATGATGACCTTCATTCTGCCACGTCGCACAAGAACGCCACCAGCCTCTGTCTGTCTATATCTCTCCTCTGTATCGCTTGCATGTAGCAGCAATCAAAACACTTACGTCATTTTAAAATGATTTCAATCCGAATGAAAATATTACACAAATACTTCTAACAAAATTGTTTATTTTACATCATAATTAAAAAAAACTTTAAAGAAAATGTTATTCAATACATAAATACATCGTATTTACACATCAAATAGAATAAGATAATTAACAATATATGAATATATATAATATATTTACAAATTACGTGAGAGACAGTATTTTACATAATAAACATATTTACTGAAAAAATTAAAAAGATTGGTAAACAACAAAACATTATGAGATAGTTAAACACATCGAACTTTATTTCTACATACTAATGATTACAAAGGCCAAAGAAAAATTTTTTTCAATGATTTTGCCGGATTATTATGTTTTTTAGTGTGCTGAGTCCGAAAATAATAATAAAAAAGTCATTACACCCACCATTTTTTCACATTTGAATATAGGGAATGTGAAAAATTCATTTCTTATCTAATATCTGTGCATTATTATATATTTTATTTTCATATTTTTATATACCTTTAGTACATATTTATATACTTGATATACATTATTAATATACTAAAACATACAGTAAATCTAAATGAATTTAGGTTGGTCAGTGGTGGTACTACTGTTTGTTTTCTTTCAGTCAAGACAACCTCACTTTTCAACTTTTTGCCCGTGTGCTCTATGTATGGCTAACCGTGGTTGTAAAAACTTTCCGAACACTTTTTGTTATATATGTGGGGAGTTTTGTAATTTAAAAACAGCAAAGAAACATTACAGAGTTTGTTAAAAAAAAGTGTACTTGGTATATTTTGGAATAAAGCTCGGTAATCAAGAAAAACCTTGGGCTCCACACAAGGTATGCTATGTTTGTGTTGAAGACCTTAGAAAATGTTAAAAAAAGAAAAGACAGCTTTTAGATTTGCAGTACCTATGATATGGAGAGAACAAAACATTTATTCAGACGATTGTTATTTTTGTAGAATTGATGTTAATAGATATAACTCCAAAAATAAAAATGTAATTGTCTACCCTGATCTTCCTTCAGCTATTCGGCAAGTCTGTCATGGTCCGGGTCTTCCTGTCCCTGAGCCACCACAGGCTACTGATGACGTTTTACTTGATCAGTCCAGTGAAACTGAATCTGATGAAGNAGGCTACTGATGACGTTTTACTTGATCAGTCCAGTGAAACTGAATCTGATGAAGATAAACCGGATGATGATGAGTTTCAATGTTCTCCAGCAAATTTAGAACCTCAGTTGTTTACACAGGCTGAGTTAAATGATTTGGTAAGAGATTTGGGATTGACTAAAGAGAAAACTGACCTGCTTGGCTCAAGGCTAAAATAAAAACATTTGTTGGCGCCTGGAGCATCTATTTATCAATATAGAACGAGAGATCAACAGTTCGCTAAGTTTTTTAAGCAAGAACAGGATTTCTTGTACTGCCATATATTGTAGGTCTAATAAATGAATTTGGAATTGAGTACAACAATGAAGAATGGAGGCTTTTTATAGACTCATAAAAAACTAGCTTAAAAGCTGTTCTTTTACACAACGGTAATACTTATGCTTCACTGCCTGTGACTCATTCAGTCCATATGAAGAAAACTTACGAAAATCTAGACATTATTTTAAAGGAAATTAACTATCCTGCTCACGATTGGATGATGTGTGGAGATTTGAAAGTTGTTTGCATGCCCCTAGACCAACAAAAGGGATTTACTAAATTTCCATGTTTTATATGTGAGTGGGACAGCAGAGCAAGGAATCGACACTGGTCCACAAAACATTGGCTTGCAAGAAAAACCTTAACACCTGGAAAGAAGAACATTTTGCATATAACTTAAACAGATCGAAAAAAAATCTTCTACTACCTCTTCACATTAAATTAGGTTGAATGAAACAGTTCGTAAAGATGGTGGTTGTTTAAATAATTTATGTGAAAAGTTTCCTCATTTGTCAGTAGCCAAACTGAAAGAAGGGGTTTTCGTAGGGCCTGACATTCGTAAAATGATGTTTGATTCCAACTTTGAAACAAAAATTACTACAAAGAAAAAGGAGGCTTGGATATCATTTAAGCAAGTTGTGACTAAGTTTTTGGGCAATGTTAAAGACCCAAACTATGAGCTCATGGTAGCTAATAAGATAGACAAGTTCAAAAATCTGGGATACCTGATGAGCCTTAAAGTCCACTTCTTACACAACCATCATGACTTTTTCCCTAATAACTTGGGGGATGTGAGTGAAGAGCAGGGAGAGTTGTTTCGCCAGGACATCAAAGTGATGGAGAAACGTTAACAGGGACGGTGGAATGTCAGCATAATGGGTGATTACTGCTGGACACTTCACCGAGAACAACAAAATTCATCACATGGGAGGAAAAGCTACATAAGAAGCTTCAAAGAGAAGAGAGAAAGGAAATACCAAAAAATAAACACTTAAAATGTATGTAATGATTTTTTTTTAATACAATTGCATACATAGCATTTTTAAATACAAATGCATATTGTGAGAGAACTGTAGGTGATACAAAAATCTGTAGACAGATTCGGTTTCAGCACCAAAAAATGCATAAGATTCAGCTGCATTTGTTTAAAAAGTTTTCACAAAATATTATTTTATTGGCCTGTGTTATTAACACATGGCATAAAAACATACCTCTTTCTATCAAAACTTTTAATCACGCATGTCAATATTTTTTTACACTGTAGAACGTGTGTTTCGTTAACTAAAATTATTACGAGGAAAATGAGAGGTTTTCATATACACACACACGAACACCTATGGCCATTGGTCCGGTGGTGTAACCTCCAATATTTGCCAAGTGCCATCACATTGTTCCGAGTATACCTAAAAAGTTTATTATTTTTGATTTCATGATTAAATTTGCAATTTTCTCTGTCGCATTTGCTTGAATGTCGTTCGCCCACAATTTATTTTTTCATATTTCCAATGTTTGTAGGAAAATTTGGTTTGTGGATGGCTCAAATGAACTGCACTCTCGTCACTCACACAATCTTGCACTGATAATTCTAGATTCTTTCAAGCAGGAAATGAACATTTTCGTCACACCACTCCACAGATACGGTAACAAGCGGCTGGTCAAAGTAGATTATGCCGGGCAGTAGAGGATATTTATTCGCATATTTTTTCCTGGGAATTAAATTATCACCAGGACGCACTCCACCATTGCAAAACGTCTCGGTAGAAGGCCTCGGTCTCGAGCCTATGTGCATTTCGCATGCTAATGTCATGCAGGTGGGGGCCCTGCATGGGAAACTTTTCCTTTTCACAACATGGTTATGTCCACCACATTTCTCCTGCCATTTGCAAATATTATTATTTTCACTTATTCGGAAAAGTTCGTACCTTTCGTACAGTCTTGCCTTGCATACATGAGCATCACGATTTTGTTTTACCAACTCCTCCAGCGAACAAGGAAGCATAGAGTTAGGGTATAAACTGTAAACATGAGAGTTTTGATATTCGCATGTTAATGTCTCCCGTACATAACAGCCTTCGAAATCATCGTAGCCGCGTAGCCAGTGAATTGTACCATCACATAACAGAATTTGCAGAACGCCTCGAGCATCTCGAAAACTTACGCGTCGGTATCCACAATGCAGTTCATTGTACTTGCTCACATATTTTGAACAGAATGGAGAAAATTCTATGACGGACACTTCCATTTCTTCTTCGTTGTCACTGTATTCGAAATCGGAGCTGATGGGGCTCTCTACGAAGCTGGGAGAGAATAAGTTGTAGGACGTTCTGGCCGATGTGGCTGGTGTGGGTTGCTTGATGGTTGCGGATTCGTGCTAGTAGACGGCATCGACGAAGTTGCTCCTCCTGCCAATATGGTGCGGATAAGCGGAAGAATATTATCTCCATTTTCTTCCGTGTTGCTGTTATTTTCTTCTTCAGTTTACAACATGGATATCGTAAATTTAAAAGGTGTTTGAAACTCGGCAAGTTTCGAATTAGTCACTGGGCCTTCCTCTTGAAATGGGGAAAAAAAAGACAGCGAGAAAAATGACTGCTTTCCCGAGGGGTTCGGATTACATTGTTATAAAGAGTTTTTAAGGGGGAAGGGGGAATAGCCACCCTCACTATTAAAGTAAGCCGCCGATTGATCGGAATGAAGGTTTCCGAAAACACCCTATTAATTAGCCAATGAGAAACATTGGCACAGCAATTAAATATATTGGAAAGGGGTGGCGGGGGACCGACCAATTGGTCGTACGAAGGTTTCCGAAAACACCAGTGTAATTTGCCAATGATAAATATTGTCAAAGAAATTAAATATATTGGAGGGGGTAGGAAATTAGCCAATTATAATCATGGGTGGCGGTGGAGTGAATGTCAGAAATTAGCCAATGAGACACAACGAGGGGTTGGAGGGGTCAGTCGTCTGCTGAGCCCGGTACTAGGGACAGCACCAGCATTGTAAAACAATTCACAAACGAAAAAAAAAAACAAGATGGTGGTCGAACGAAGGTGAGAGACAAACTCCAATAATGTATAATTAAATGAAAAACGAAAAATCAAGATGGCGGACGATGACTGTGACGCCTACGAAAATGGCGGACTGCACCGACCAAGATGACAGACTTCACCGACCAAGATGGTGGATGGCTGCACCAACCATGATGGTGGACTGCACCTACCAAGATGGTGGAATGAGTACGGGTGGAGGAAATGTGGAGACCTCTGAAAATTGAAGTTTATTAAAATAAATTTTATAAATAAATTTGTTATAATTTTTAATATACTTTTTAATATACTTTTTTATAGATTTTTTGGATTATTAGGGATTTTTTAATTTTTTGGCTTTGGGTAAAATGTCATGATCAAGGTCACGTTGATCCAAGATGGCAGCCGGTCGGCGCCTAGCTCCTACGCCAGATGCCGATGCTCTAGACTCATTATAATCATACTACTGGCGCGAAAGAAACTGTGAATAAGAATACATACGAAATTGCTCTACACATCGCGAAGCAAAGAGGCATGGAGTTCCAGTCATCCGACATTGATCGCAGTCATCAATTAATAAATTATTATACACGGAAGAGCCAAAAAAACTGGTATAGGCATGCGTATGCAAATAACAGAGGTATGGAACCAATCAGAGTAACGCGATGTGGTCGGCAGCTAGATCGGTTACTGCTACTACAACGGCAGGTTATCAAGATTTAAGTGAGTTTGAACGTGTGCTATAGTCGGCGCACGAGAGATGGGACATAGCATCTCCGAGGTAGCGATAACATTTGGATGTTCGCGTACGACCATTTCACGAGTGTACCGTGAATATCGGGAATCTGGTAATACATCACATCTTCGACATCGCTGCGGCCGGATAAAGATTATGAAAGAACGGGACAAACGATGAATGACTAGAATCGTTAAACGTGACAGACGTGCAACCCTTTCTCAAATTGGCGCAGATTGGATTTGTGGACTGCCCTGCAGGATTCATGGTGTGAATTGCCTCCTGCATATCTTCAGACATTAGTCGAGTCCATGCCACGTCATCTTGCGGCACTTCTGCGTGCTCGGGGGGTGGGGGCCCTACATGATGTTAGGCAGGTGTACCAGTTTTTTTGGCTCTTCAGGTATATGTATTTACAAATACAATATCCAGTACAATGGGTACTAATGAATATGTTTAGCTAATAAAACTAAAGTTATAATAAAATATAAAATGGTTATCGGGATTCGATAGAAATATTATATACGATCAAAAAATGCCAACACAGATATGCAGATAATTTTGAAATTTGGGATCGTCTGTTTGAGAAGAAACTTTTTCAAAGAGGAAGCTATCGGAGTGTAAGTGTCTGACGATTAGGGAAGACCTACCTCCACGAGATATTGCTGCTAGAGAAGGCTGTATAAAATGTGGGGTGAAGTGCTTGTGGATGGCCGGCTGCATGGTTCACGTTGTACGAGGTTATGGAAATATATAGGTAACCGCTAAAGAAGATCTGCAAAGTATTACAAAATAATAGATCTGTAAAGAAAACACAACACAGAACGTATTTGCAATACTTATACGTGCATGTTTTCGTCGTTTCTACACAAACAGTTTAACGATTGAACACTATCTAATAAACTCTATTAAACTGTTATTTACATTATAGCAGGAAGTAATGTTTTTTTAATGTGTTTGTAATTTTTAATTTTCATCTATTAATTTTTTGGTAGTGCTATTTTTATTGTCTGGCAATGTTTTCGTACCTTATTTGTTTTTGTAGATTGTTAAATTGTAGTACTTAATAACTTATTGGTAGTAAACACTGGTTTGTAGTTATTGAGCACTAATCATTATAGGTACTTTCTGCTTCAGTAGCGTAGTGGTTATATCATCATACTTGTACAGATACAATGCATTACCTTGAGCAGTAACATAATTTTAAACATCCCTGACAGTTGGCAGTCACCCTAGTGAGTAAGCATCCGGCAGACATTCCTTTATTTCTCCCCCACCCCCCTTCCTGACATCACCACACACTCACAAACCTTCTCCAAGTTGCCACACATGCAACCACCCCATTGTTGTTAATAACTCTCGAGTTGACAGTAAGTTCTCAACTCTTCCTCCCTTCCTGGACTACTGTCACCAGCTCAAAATATACCTTCTAAACGTTCGTTCGCTGTTGCGAAACCTTGACGAAGCGAGAAAACTTATTTAATAAAATGAATATCTTTACTATAAGTAAGAGCTGTCTTAGCCCTGCGTTATTTCCAAAACTGTCGGAAAATCAAGACTGCGCACTGGTTCGAAAAGACAGTATATCTGACAAATCCGAGGGGAGATATTTGTGTCTATACGCACAATAGTGTCAATTATAGAGAAGTTAACGTCAAAGAGACATAGGCAAGGATTGTTGGCCTGAAAAGCAGTTGCACTGGCGACTTTAATGTTAATATGCGTAAGTTGAGTTCTGAGACCAGTTTTATAACGTGATTTTATATTATCACTGTTTCAGACAGCTCTTAGTACCTCAAACTAGGATAGCACTACCGATTTAACGAGTTCGGTATTGATTGACTTGATCTTTCTAAAAAAACACTAGATAAGTCACGTTTTCTGTGCAGTATGACAAATGTGTGTGTAGATTTGAAATGCAAATTAAAAATATTTCATTGTAGTACAAATTAAAAAAAAAAATCTGTCTGCGTTTAAAAAATGCAACATGTTGTATGCATAAAAAATTAAATTTAATATTTGAGGCATATTTTGCTGACGAACTAAGATTTTGTGTTAAGTTCAACAAAAATAAAATATATACTTGTATGTATATCGGTGATTCATTCAAAGCTAACTCGGGTTATAGGCTTCACAGTCACGAGTGCCATGCAGCGAAATAGCGAAAATTTCAAAACACATGTGAAAGGTACACATGTGAAAGATACACATTTAACTTAAAACCATGTGTCAGTGTAATCCCTTACCTAAGAAATCTGTCGTGGCTTAACCCACCCCTAAAGTTTTAAGTTTACTGCTGACAGAATTATTGATTAAGTATATCGCACTGGAATTTTCTTTATGTGTATTAATAAGGACAGAGTGTTTATTGCAGTTTAAGAAAAAAGCACGGCTAAAATATTTTTCATCATCTAATGTTTTTTTCTTCTTTAAGACAACACAAAATTAAATTTAATGTCCCCCCTCCCCCCCAATGACACCTTCATCTGATCCTGGTGTGTGGGCGTATTGCATCATGTCGTTGAGAAAATTCAAGTTTTGCATTACGTCACATGTGGCAACAGTGCCCACCAGACATTTCATGTAAATATCTGCACAAAAGGATGCGAAGCAAGGTAAATGACAAGACCAGGGTAGACAAACTTTCAGTACTTTCGAGTCGTCTCAGACTACACTCCTGTGATGCTTTAAGTTTTCATTTCAGTTGCTGCAACATTAGAATTTTTTGTCTGAGTAGGCAGTGATGTTTCGTGAAAAGAAATCGAATGTGTTAAGGGTGTTGAAAGGCAACAATTTCATTACTTTATATTTGTTTCAAACACTGTTAAACTCAGGCACATGCTACATGAAAATGCTATGAGCTACGTTGAGATAGACACCTACCCAGCTATCCGAGGACTAGAAACACGGACGCGCTAGGTCGACCCAGGTACACGCATCACGCCTCATCGTTGTCTTTAGGCGCAAGCCACTGTACTGGCAAGCAGTCTTCCCGTCGGTATCGCGCCTCTTTGAAATTTTCAGCGGTGACCCTTTTATTATATGACATAATACTTCGTATCTATACACTTTTTTAGATTCTGCACCAGGATATTCAAACCTATAAACGACCGCTAAAACACCATTTTTTGCTATTTAAACTGGCGAGAAAATTACCTTTAAATAAAAAAGTAGAAACTGAAATGTGTATACACACGTGTAATGGTTCTTAAATGTTATTACTAAGCAGACATCACTCACGCACATAAGACAGTTTTTTTCTAAAACGTTTTCTGCCAAAGCTTAACACACCAATTGGTGTTCTGGGCAGGCGGTGCCCTTAAGAAAAAAGTTTAGTATGTAGATAATTAAATGGACATAAACACTTGCATGATAAATTAACAACATAAATACATAACTTTCCCTAAATAGAAACAGTTACAATATACAATTGGATAACATGAAATGAGGGTGAAACAACTGTGGTGAAAAAAATGTGAATTTTAGAATTACAAAACAAAAACCCTTAAATGCTATTAAGGGCACCTCTGAATGATTACACTCATGGTGTGTCTTTCTTTACTTTCTAATACTTGCTATAAAATTTCCCTACAAATTATATACGCTGGGTCTGCCATTATGCACCCTCGCCAGCCCTTGGTGGTTGGGTGTGTGGCTGGTATGTGGTAATGCTGCACTACTCTGCACTTTCACACACATGCACTGCACTAGTGTCGGCACTCGCGGTGCGATGAAGCTACACTAGTGCGTGGCATCGTAAACTGTATAAAGGACAGGATTTAATCCTGCACCAAACATCCCCCTCCTGCTGAGACCATTTGTGCGCCATGCATCTTCAGGTGTGGCAGGGACCAGCTGTGGTCCCACGACATCGGGGCTGCAGGGCGTATAGGGCCATTGGGTAGCATGAATGGTGCTGGTAAGGCTGCTGCTGGTGTAGATGTGGATGGCCTGCTGAGGTGTGGGACATAGTGGTGTCACCGCAGGTCAGGCATGCCCACACTGGCTGACGTCTGCAGCATGAGAGGCAGGATGAGGCGAAATGAGTGCCTCTCTGCTCTAGCTGCAGCGGCCACTGTTCCTGCTGTTGCTGCTGGTGATCTGCTGACCACACTGTCACCAGTAGCGACCCGGGTGGGCAGTGACCGAAGGGGGTTAATCACCTGGTGGTGACCCTTCGGCTTGCGGCAGTATTCCTACTGTGCCATTGCCCCAGTGCATCACTCTCTCGCCAGCTGTGGACACTTCCAGAAGCCATCCTGATGCCGTAGACAGTGTGGCAGGAGGTCCTGGGGTGTCACATGTAGCAGGTATGATGAGGGGTTGGAGTTTCTCATCGAGGTGGACACAGTGATGCGGGAAGGCTGTGGTACTTCTTCCTCTTGCTTGTGTTGGTGGTATGCCTGGGATGGCAAAGACATGGGAACAGCAGCTCCGTTTGGTGCTGCACCATCCACGATTATGGGACTCCCACTTCGACTAACCCTGTGGGGTGCCTGGATGCCAGGCGTCGTCGGCCTTGCGATCCCTTGTAGATGATAGGCCGAGGAAGGTGTTAACGCACCTTTCTTCTGTGTGGGTGGTCGGCGAACCTCAATATCGGGGTTGCCATTATGGGAACCTGGGCAACTGGTGCAGCATCGTCATCGATGTCAGCTGGTGTTAGTCGCAGGTCATCCTGGAACACGTTGACAGTTTTTCTGCCGAGTCGGACCAGGTAGGTGGTGTGACCAATGGCCCCTGAAATCGTGTGTGACCCACTGCATTACGCAGCAAAGTCCGTACATAAGTCTCTGTGGGCTGCAGATTGCCGGTATTCACGGACGTAGATGTGCTGACCGGGTCGTATTTGAGGTGGTGGTCGTGTTGTAGTCGGTAACCACCGTGCGATGTAGTCTCGCTGGTGAGTGCATATCTCTTGGTGCTCCCTCCGATGTCGTTCATATCAGGCGTTACTGCTGACTGGTTCACCACTGTCTTCTGGCCGCAGGTAGTCAAACTCACAAGGCAGGGCGAGGTTGTGGCCCAGTAGGACATCGGCAAGGGATTTGCTGGTGGTGGCATTAGCATGTCGATGGAGGATGAAGAGGGCGGCGGGCTGATGGTCGATCCAGGTGTGGTGCTGGTCACCCACATGGAGCCGAAACAGGGTCTTGAGCTCCTGGTTGCGGCGCTCTGTGGCAACACTCGTGGCTCATGCGCTACTGACAGTATATGCCTCGACCCACCTGGATATGTTATCAGTGACCACCACGTTGAATCTCTTCCCCTTGAGGACCTCTGGTAGGGCTCCATGAGGTCAAGGGACACCAACTCGAAGGGCTTAGTGAGCAGTCGGGGCTGCTGTTGTTGTACCACATCAGTTTGCCATGATTTTAATTGGTTGCACTTAACACACTGTTGCATGAACCTGCGTGCATACCTGGTTAGTTCAGGCTAAAAAAAAATGTTCACGCACATTGCGAATTGTTTGCTCCATCTCCGGGTGTCCTGCTATGTTGATATTGTGTGAATGTTTCAGTACCTGCTCTCTAACACAGTTGGGGGGGGGGGGGACAAACAGTCTCCACACAAAATGGTTACTGGGTGAACATGCCTTACGTAGCCATCTATTGCGCACCAACACTCAACAGACTGCTGAGCACAACCATTTTTATGTTCACAAGTGAGTGAGCACTCTAGCTGTGCTTGCACCACATCATCGTATATATCACATACAGTGAGGTAATTGTTAATGGCATTTATCAGGTGAAGGCTTACCTCACTCAGTGGTTCCCACATCGTTGGTGGCAATATTTCTTCCCACTCTGCATCGTTCTGCACCACGATGTCGGCGCATGGTGACCTTGACATTGCGTCTGCTAGCTGCTTTTCGCTGTCTGGGACATGCTCCACGACGAAGTTGTAAGCTTGAAGAATCAATGCTCACCGGGTCAGCTTGCTGTGTGCCTCGCGCATGGTGTGGAGCCACACTAAGAGGGGGTTGTCAGTGCAAAGCGTGAAGCACTGGTACTCCAAGTACACTCAACACTTCTTGATGGACCATCCCGAAGCTAAGCATTCATTTTCGTTGACATCGTATCTCCACTCAGTTGGTGCGAACTTGGCACTAGTGAAGTCGATGATGATATGTTCTCCATTGTCACCGAACTGGTAGAGCACTGATCCAAATCCTTCTTGGCTGGCATCGGTCTGCACGTATATTTGTGGTATCGTACCGCGCCAAGTCGGGCATATTCGGAAATGTGACTTAATTTGCTGGAAGGGATCGTCGGTAGTACCGTCCCTTTGAAACAGCCTCTAGGATGACAGCAGGTCGGTGAGTGGTGCGGTGATTGTGGCAAAGTCCTGGATGCGCTCCTGGAGCCAGTTTATTAGCACAAAGAACTTCCGGAGCGGCTTGTGCATATGCGGTGGTGGGTACACGCAATCATCCGCAGTTGTTTGGGGTTGAGATTGTTGCCTTCCTCGTCGACAACATGCCCCAGGAAGTCGATACTGTCCTTTCCGAGGTAACATTTGTCAGTTGCACATGTGAGGCCGTTGATGGCCAACATCTCGAGCATAAGTGACAGGTGGTGTAAGTGCTCCTCCTAACTTGCTGACCATATCACAACGTTGTCCAGGTAGGCGAGTGTGAATTCTCCGATGAGACTATTTTTCACTCTGACTATCATCGCCTGAAAGGTGACTGGTGCACACTTCAGTCCAAATGACATGGCGCAGAACTGAAAATACCTGCTATCAGAGGCCCTGAAAGCTGTCTTGCCACAGTCTTCGAGCTTGATGGACAATTTTTAAATAGCCACTCTTAAGGTCAAGGGATGATATAACTTTGGCTTGCCCTAAAGAACTGAGGGCATCTTTGATGCTCATGTATGGTGGTAAAGCACAAAATGTCACTCGGTTCACTTGCCGAAAAACTTTATAAAACCTCCATGTTTCGTCTTTTATAGGTGTCAGTGTTATGGTGGAATGGGTGTCACTGTTTGTAGATTCAATATCACCATCATTCAACATTTATTGAAATTGTTGTTTTAATAATTCATGCTTAGTGTGATAAATAATTGTGTGGCGGAATGTACATAGGCCTGTCTTGCACTAGCATTACAGCATGTTCAGTTACTGTGGTTCGACGAAGGGCGTTGTGTGCTGCAAACACGTTTCGGTGCTAGTCAAGGAGATGCTGAAAAGTTGCCTGGTTTTCGGACAGTATATTGTTGCCAAAGTCAGCTAGTTAAATAGCTGCTACTGTGTCGGCTGGTCGCCGGTCACTGTACATCGCTCCTTTAAGTCAAAAGGATCCGATGTGCTACAGTTTCTACTATGGTATTATGCTCAGTAAATCAAGGTACACCAACGATGGCATCTGCCCTATTATCTAGGATAACAACTGCTGTGGTTATTGTTTATTAGTCATGTATGCGAACTGCCACTGTGGCTTGACCTAACGCAGTGTTAGTATGCTGGTTTTTGGCTTAACGAATTATGTGAGCGGCTGGAGCTATATCTGTAGGATGTACGAAACTAGATAGCATACAGTTATATGATGCAGCAGTGTCTGTTAATGCATGGCAACAATGAACACTAATAAACACTAAAATGTAAATCAACTGTGAATGACTTCTACTAACCTGGTTAATTAGTGCTTGTTGCGGTGCTAAGTCAGTAATGTTATCCAGGACTGGGGTGTCAGGAACGACCGACTCCTTCACCCCTTCTTCCTGTTTCCCGGATTGCTGCTTACATGATTGTTTGTATGTTTGAGGTGTGGGTTGTTAGGGCATGCTCTGTTCCAATGGTATTCTTGGACATCGCAATAATGGCACAGAGTTGACAGTAGTTGGCTTCTATACCACTTTACGTTTTTGTTTTGCATACTCTCTGCCACATTATTGCTTTCGTTGCCCCATGCAGAGGTAAATTTTTCTGTATTCCTTCCTGCACTGTAATTTTCGTTCCATCATTGACCGAAAGAGTGTGTTTTAGTACTGTTTTCAACGGTGTCCTGTCTATTCACACTGTCTTGACATTGCTAGTGGCTCCATCGTATGGCACTCGTTTCCCATGTGCATTGCAGCTGGCGTGGATTTCGCTCCAAGATTATTGTATTGCACATGAGTTTATCAAGGCTGCTATTAAGCAGTGGTACCAACGCGGCACAGTACTCTGGGAGCATTGTTTCCGCCACCACTTTGTGCGATTTTGCGCTCGGGCAGGTGTGGGTGGAAATGTCTGTCAAGTTGTATTTTTCTGGTGATAAACATGGTTAGTTTCTCCGAAGGCTGTTGCTATTCTAATTGTCAGATTGTTTTGCACTTGAAGTGACGTGAATGCTCCTCCTACATGCGAATATCCTGTTCATGCTCTTACATTCAGATTTTATTTTCTCATTTATTTTTACTGCAAGTCCCTGCCACGACACCCCGACTTGTTGGCGACCTTTTTGCAAATCAGTATCGAGAGCAAATTTTTTTTTCCCTGGCAGTCCCTGCCACGATGCCCCAAGACTACTGTAGAAAGGATAATGTATCTGATTGGCTATGCTAGGCTCTCACTCCCTACCAGTCCCTGCCACGATGCCTTGACGGGTCAGTGGTGGCCATTTTGTCAGCCAGTACCGGTTGAGGTCATTTTCCCCCTGCCAGTCCATGCCAGGATTCCCCACACACATCTCCACGCCCCTGCAAGTCCCTTTCACAACGCCCCGAACATATATATGAAAAGGATGTCGTCTCAGATTGGCTACACGAGGCTCTCGAAAGGGAAGCCCACACCCTACCAGTCCCTGCCACGACGCCCCGACACTGCGGGCCCTACTTCACACACACACACACACACACACACCACTTATCTACACCTCCCAGCATTGCCCTCGCACTTACCATCAACATGGCATGACCATGTGGCCGGCTCACGGGCTTGGGACCGGGGAAGTACACTGTGCTTGCGACATCACCAGTGTTTCCTTGGAAACATCAGTGACGTCGCAAGCATAGTGTACAGGTGGTTTACAACACCGTAATTGAAAATCAACCCACCTAAAAAAACCAAGCAGACAAAGGAATGCACAGACAGATTATAGCAAAGGGAAGAGTACAGAAGAGTGAGGGAAGAAGAGAGAAGGGGTGATAGCGCAGTAACTAGTGAATAAAAGCAAGTACGATGCAACTACTAGTTACTATAGTGCTAGGTATGTCATTTCTCATTTTTCAACCCTCTGTTGCATTAGTTTGTACATGAAAGATTGCATAATGTGATCTGATATACACATCGAAAACACACCTAACAAGATAAGAATATATCTTGCTATGGAAAAAACAATACATACTAGTTACCTGCCTGACATGATAAGGATATATTTTGCATGGACTACAGCATGCAACCAGCCAGCATACCTAACAAGATGAATACGACTCTTGCATGTGCAACAGTATACTGTCGGAAAATAAAAAGTACACAAAGCAGAACATACTGATAACATTCCTGACAAGACATGCTACCAGCCAGCATACCTGACCAAAAGAATACAGCACTTGTATGTGCTACAGTATGCTGGAACAGAAAGCCCAGAACAACGACAGTATACTTGACAATATATATATATGACTCTTGCATTTGCTCCATTATAGAATGTCTCTTGCACAAGCTACAGCATGCTACCAGCCAGCATACCTAGAAAGAAGTATATGGCTCTTGCATATCCTATAGTATGCTAAACAGAACATATGGCTACCAACCCTCAACAATATACCTGACAAGCTGAGTATAGCTCTTGCGTGTGCTCCAGTATACTGCTGGAAAACACATATCACTTGTTGTGGGAGAAAGGAATGGTAGCGCTTCTGCTTCGACAAACCCGGGGTGAGGAACAGACTCCTACTATGCATCCCGAGCCCATTCACTCTCCTGGGGACAGAAACACATATAATGATACACGCCTGTCCCAGAGTTGTTTTTTTATTTAGGTATGGTTACCATAGGGGGCGGTATGAATAGAGTCGTCCAGGATCGTCCGCTTGTCGTCCATCCACAAAAGAGCGAGCTTGTTGCAACATTCGCAATATATGTTGTGATGGTGTGACCTAAAGCTACTGACCTGTACTTGTTGGTTCATTGAAAAGCATTTGTAGTCTTCTATGGATATGGTGTTCCATACAACGCTCTTCTGTATGTATTTCGCATGCTTTACCACCTTACTGTTATGGCGATAAGCATACCGCTTCGCTCTCAGCCTGACAAACTCGATCATGTCATCACCTGCACACTTATCCTTGAATTGGCAAGCGAGTAGCAGGGATGAGTGGGAGGGTAGCTGCTGGTGTCGAACTCTGCTATTATTGCCGGGTCTGAGGCGAGGTCACTGTAGAATTTGCGGCAGGTAATCTCCATCACAAAGGAGTTTGTGTCAGTGTAGACAAGACGTAACACGGCTCCCATACAGTGACCTCATAACCTCGTAGTGGAAGTGGTACATGAGCGTTTTGGACAGGTAAAGTACGGCAAAGCCAGCGTATAAGGGCTTATCGTATATAATATTCTCGTGGTCTAACTTCACTAGGGATAAAGATTCGTTGTAAATTGTCCTACACATGAAGAATTATTTTGCAATTAATTTCTTCGTCCGGACTTCTCTACATGCGAGTTCCATATGCAGTTGTTTACGCTTATTTTCCATAAGCTTGCCGTACATAGCATTATTCATTAACTTGAAGAAGTCCTTCTCGAAGGTGTTCGTGGCTGCCTGACATTTAAATGTATTCAGTTCAATATAGGGCTTTAGTCATGCCTTCTGGTGGAATCGAAGGACATGGTGTATTACCTTCAGCCTCAACCTATGACCCAATGCCTGATTGAGGATAACTAAATGTATAATATAATTTGTCTTTGTCTCATGGGTAGTCATGAGTTTAAGCTGTTTAGACCCCGGGGAACACTCGTTCACCGGCAGGAATGGCACATCTCTATGTTCCTTGTGAAGTGCAGTAGGGTAATCTACATCTACCTCCAATATGTAGCCGACATGTCCATCATCCGGCACAGACATGATGTCAATATCCATGCTGGTCCATTCAAAACTGCCATATGGCAGCGGAAGTGACATTGCCCATCCATATAAATAATTTGCATCAACCTACTGGAGGTAGGTAGACAGCCTGCTGACATCATAGGTGGCAGGAATGTTCTTAAAGTTTGCCACGATGTGGTGTTTGGTGCACTGGGCCACCCCTCCCTGGATACCAGCCTCGATAAACAGGTAAACATCGTAGTCGACGAGTAGCTGCAACTCCACCTTTGTCTTGCGCAACATCGCATCGAACAAGAATCCCAGAGCACTTACGTAACGCCACAATCTAGGCTGTATGTAGTCATACATAGCCCCTAGAAATTCTCGAATACATCGCACAGTATCAAGACATCCGTCTTCAGATACAGCTCGGCATATTCCTTTAGAGTGTGACATCCGAACACCGCCCAGACCCTTTGTGCATGCTGATATTCCTCTCCACTGATGTCGCATATGGTGAGGCAGTTAAAGAATGCATCGATGGTTGGCAGCTGTGGCTCGGCGAGCTTCCCCAACGAGTTGACATAATCGTAGGGGAACACTCCTTTGCTAGACACCAACTCGAGAGGTTCGGTGTTGAAAAATCTGGTTGACATCTTGAAGTCGCTTGATGGCAGATTCTGTGCGAGTGTTGCGAGGCTGGCAGACATAAATCTAAATGTATCAATAAATTGAATTGTAAATTTGTCGCCAAACTTTTACTGAAGGTAATAAGCTTTTATTTGGTATGCGGAATATTAAATATGTACTGGGCATCATAGCCAAGCTGCTTAGTAATAAAATCGGCATCATATATAAAGTTATGGAAAAGGATTGGCAGTCTCTAGGGGCAGCAGCGAAGCTTGTTGCAGTTATTACATGCCACCCCGATAAAGTTACTGGTGAAATAGTCATGGTCATGAACCTTATGATCCTTGCTAGTGAAGGGGCCCTACTCTATGGGCAGTGTGGTGGTAACGACATATGGTGATGAAAAAGAGAACTCCGGAGCTGTGGGCCCCTTTGGGTAACCCATGGTAGAAGGACCTCCGGATTTAGATTATGGCAGAATCCACTAGTTCAGAGTATTATCGCATCATCCTGCCTGTGGGCGACCAGCTTGGTGATCGGACATGAGTAAACTCACTAGTGCCATGGCAAATAAGTGAAGGCAGGGGCTGATCGGGTTGGCCCCATCAGATCACTAGAGGTTGGACTCGTGCTGACAGTGGTTAACTACATATGCTGGAGGAGGTCTGGAGAGATCCCCCCTCTTAAAGAAGGGCCAAGCGGCAAGCAGGCACCTGCTACGGTAGCATCATGGCAAGATGTTAGGGGCCTGGATAGTGCTCTGGCCAGACCATAAACTTGGTAATCTGAGTACAAGGGTCTAAGGCCTTGTGGTAGGGTTCTCCTGGTGGAGCTTGTGTGTCAAGATGGGGCTTCGGTCTGGTTTAACTCAGGTGAATAGCTGGGACACCTGTGATGAGAAGGTGTGATCCTTATTCCCTGCCGAGAGGGCGGCCGGGCTACGGAATGGCCGTAATGGCTAAGAGTGCCACATTAAAATAACAAAATCATGGTTTTAATGGCTGTATGCCTACTCATATGGTGAAGGGACCGGAACAATAGCAGCAGGTGTGGCCAGTGTATAGCCAGTCTGTTTGCCAGGTGGTAGCGTACTGTTTTGAGCCTTGGTGACTCATAACACCCTTAGGATAGGCTAAGTATAAGGAAAACCGGGTAAGCTCAGATATGTAAAAGGGATTGTAGAAATGATTAATAAAGTCATTACTTGATCTAAAGTTAGAAGAGTATACAATGATATCCAATTCAATATTTAAGTCCAACGGAAGTGTTGAGGGAAGAACTTAAGGAGAGGTATTAGTTAAGAAGGAGGATCACATAAAAAGAAAGGAACTTGCCCTGGTAGGTGGTGGTAAATCATAGGCTCTAACCGCACCATAGCTCTAGGCCACACCTCTCTCTTCTTGTGAGGCAGGTAAGCTCAAGCCCACGCTCCCTTCGAGGCAGCTTGTTATCCCGCCCTTCCTTGGGAGGTAGGCCGCTGCGAATGACAGACTCTCCTTCGCTCTGCCTGCAGTCTCCGATGTTCTACACCACGCCTTTCTCTGTGACAAAGTTCATGTTTACAGGGCAGCTTTTTCCTACCTCCCTCCCCGCCTAGAGCCTTTGCAGGGGGAGCTGTAAGCCACTCCCTCGCAGGGCCCGAAAGCAGATTTTCACTCACACATTAATTTATAGTTTGACTTTATTTTTTTGTTATTGTCAGCGTTATGTACAATCTGCTCTCTTTCTCTCTCTCTCTCCCTCTCTCTCTCTCTATAGTAATATGATTATTTATGTTGTTCTCCTTACGGCTAATCAATCGATATGCTCCCCACTCTGTTTGGGCGTGCGTGCATCCCCGGTTGCAGTGGTATAGAGGTTCGGGGAACATACTCATAGTGTACCTCTTTTGTACATTCAAACTATAAATTATTTTAGGTTTATTGTAATGTTTGAGCATGCGTGCGTCCCCGGTAGCAGTGGGATAGAGGTCCAGGGAACGTACTCCTAGCACACCTATTTTGTACATTCACTCTATACTATATGTATGGGGGTACTAAAAAAGATATTTTAGTTTTGTTATAATATAGGTTATTATATAATTTTTTTTATTTTGAACTAGCTTGGGAATATATTTTTTCCCATAGGATCTCTCCTGGCATACAACATCCGACGTCGAGCATATCTTCATGAGTTCAGTCGTAACACACCTACCAGTCGAGGCAATCGCTTACAGGCCAAAAAAGATGGAGTCTGATAGTTCTTATTCCTTTCCGGCTTTCCCTTCTTTCGCACCATCATCATTAACTTCTTCTTCTTCCACACAGCCATTGCCTATTGCACCTACGATACATCAACCTGCACTACGGTGTGGTTTTTGCGACCGGATGTTTACCGATCGCACAAATGGTTGTTGTCATGAACGAACCTGTTCCCCTCGATCCATTCAGGGAGACGCCACAATACATATATGATAGATGCGGGAAGACATTTGCTCGTACCGACAAACTTGCCGACCATCGTCTAATAGGTACAGGACTGATCATGCAGGTTGCATCGTCCCACTGCATGTTCTGTAATAATGGCTTCGGTCGTTCTTGCGATGCGCCTCGCCATGAATGTAGCTGTTGGGTGAATCCCGATGCCGAGACATTGGCATGCAGGAACTGTGGCAGGCCGTTTACCAGAACAGGTTAACTGTATGCACACAGCACTAAATGTAATGGAACTACCACAGTCTCACCACAGGCGAAAAGGGCTTGCACAGCTGCCCCTCACCCAGGCCCATCACGCCTCGTACCGACCCGCATTATTACTGCCGAGGGTCGCTCTCACCGTAGAACCGTTGTCACCGGTGCCGGCNTGCCGGCGAGTGTAATGCCTATGGGTTTGTAGAGGTGGAGAGCATGTTCCGAGGCGTTATGAAGACGTACGTCACCGAGAATACCTCGAATGTGGCCGTAGATATTTGCGACTACCTCGAACAGATGAAGAAAATATCATCGGCCAGTTGGAGCAGGAGATCAAGGACCTGGGGGCAATTAAATTTAATATTTTCCTCGAGTGTGTATATGGAAAACTGGAGCCGCACGACGACGAGACGAACAACCGTGCCTTCAAGACGAAGAACATGCCCCTCTTTAATGTAGACGACATATAAGAAGCCGTGTTGGCCGCCATTGCCAAGCTGTGCCCGTAGGAGGACGAATATATGGGGAAAGGAAGTGGCTGGACCCTCACCTCTGTGAAATGGCTTCAGCTGCATGTCAACAAGCCAGTCCAGCTGAGATCTTCCTCCCACATTGCCCTGCCTGTGGTAATTAAAGCAAAACACGCAATTGTTAACCAGCCAAATATGGACCAGTAGTTCTTTAAATAGGGGATCCTGGCATGCTATTAAGAGACATGGAATCCTGAGTGCGTCAACCAGTGTTATATCAACCTGAAGATGCACTTCGACTTCAGTAGACTAGAGTTCCCTACCGCTCTATGGAAAATATCTACATTCGAGACGTCCAATCCTGGGTTCTGTGCCAATGTCTACGCACTCAACGAAAATACAAAGATAGTGCCAATACGAGTGGCGAAGGAAGAACTGGCCCAGCACTTCGACCTGCTACTACTGTCAACAATGGAGAACAGGAACTCCCATTATTGCTTCATTGGCGATTTCTCCGGTCTGGTATGCTCCCAGGTGATGTTGCATGATGGTTATGTAAATATCTATAAACGCTGTCTCAAGGCATATTATAATAAACCATGTGTAATGGGGCTGACAGGTAAACCGGAGATTTGATCAAATTCCTAAGGTAGATGATCAATTCACGGAAGATATTAAAATGACAACTCTGTGGGGTGATTGCCCTAAAGAAAGTAAGTGATTTGATCAAGTCCCTTAACTGTTTTAGTGAAAAGATGAAATAAATAAGTCAGGACTCGCCCAAAGTGTAGCCATTAATTACGCACCGTGGCCGAGCCCCAGCGCCAGCAGGAAGGTTCACAACTGGTGTTATGGTAATTTCAAGGCTCGCCGGCAATTTTTTATAGGTGATGCGGCTACCAGCTTCAAGTATAACATCTTGGAAGTGTCCGTCATAGAATTTTCTCCATTCTGTTCAAAATATGTGAGCAAGTACAATGAACTGCATTGTGGATACCGACGCGTAAGTTTTCGAGATGCTCGAGGCGTTCTGCAAATTCTGTTATGTGATGGTACAATTCACTGGCTACGCGGCTACGATGATTTCGAAGGCTGTTATGTACGGGAGACATTAACATGCGAATATCAAAACTCTCATGTTTACAGTTTATACCCTAACTCTATGCTTCCTTGTTCGCTGGAGGAGTTGGTAAAACAAAATCGTGATGCTCATGTATGCAAGGCAAGACTGTACGAAAGGTACGAACTTTTCCGAATAAGTGAAAATAATAATATTTGCAAATGGCAGGAGAAATGTGGTGGACATAACCATGTTGTGAAAAGGAAAAGTTTCCCATGCAGGGCCCCCACCTGCATGACATTAGCATGCGAAATGCACATAGGCTCGAGACCGAGGCCTTCTACCGAGACGTTTTGCAATGGTGGAGTGCGTCCTGGTGATAATTTAATTCCCAGGAAAAAATATGCGAATAAATATCCTCTACTGCCCGGCATAATCTACTTTGACCAGCCGCTTGTTACCGTATCTGTGGAGTGGTGTGACGAAAATGTTCATTTCCTGCTTGAAAGAATCTAGAATTATCAGTGCAAGATTGTGTGAGTGACGAGAGTGCAGTTCATTTGAGCCATCCACAAACCAAATTTTCCTACAAACATTGGAAATATGAAAAAATAAATTGTGGGCGAACGACATTCAAGCAAATGCGACAGAGAAAATTGCAAATTTAATCATGAAATCAAAAATAATAAACTTTTTAGGTATACTCGGAACAATGTGATGGCACTTGGCAAATATTGGAGGTTACACCACCGGACCAATGGCCATAGGTGTTCGTGTGTGTGTATATGAAAACCTCTCATTTTCCTCGTAATAATTTTAGTTAACGAAACACACGTTCTACAGTGTAAAAAAATATTGACATGCGTGATTAAAAGTTTTGATAGAAAGAGGTATGTTTTTATGCTNCACACGTTCTACAGTGTAAAAAAATATTGACATGCGTGATTAAAAGTTTTGATAGAAAGAGGTATGTTTTTATGCTATGTGGTGGTGTCGGCAGGCTGCTTCTTACCTCTGCGGGCGGTGCATGGTGCTCTGCATTTAGGTAACTCTTCATTCTGGTTGGCTGCAGGTGCCATCATCGCAGCTCTCTTGCATCTTGGGATGGTAACGGTTGGCAGCTGGGTGTCATCATTGTCGTCAGTGTTGTCGATTGTGGTGGTGGTAGTGACAGCAGCAGCAGCATCATTGTCGGGAACTGGAGACTCTGGTGGCTTGTAGTTGGGGAGGTGCAAACATATAGTATCATGTATTATGGTCTGTGTTACTACCTCGTCTGCCCCACATGGCAGCGGAGTGTTTTTTATCATATGATGAACAACACACTTCCACAGCACACTGCAATCGATCATCTGCTGTCAGTGTTTGTATGCTGAAGGAATTTATGCTAGCAGTCAATGCGCAATGTCGTCACAATCCTCGCTGTACATCCTCAGCTCTGCCACATCACCGACATAATATGAAACGCTGCTTTTACCAGGCGTTACACTTCTGTAGGTGGCCTCTGGATGGAATGGCATCCTCATCGTTGCTAGATCACTGAGGTCGACTGGCTGGATGCGCATTGCTTATGTAACTCTCTCCATGTATGTGATTTCACCACCACCACCTCTACTTCGGTCAATAGCAGTAGAATGCATGCAATAAGGTCATAATTAGCCTGCTAACACTTGCACTTGATGTGACATGTTAGTTCTCCCTCAGCCATCGTGCTGTCTGGAGTTTCAGCGTTCATGATGTATATATAGGATTTTTTTCAGTTATATACCCTACATACCTTGGTCAAGAGCTTTAGCATTTATAATGTACTTGTAGGCTATTTTTTCACTTATATACGCAACATACCTTAACCATTTGCGTCCACAGTCTTCCAGCATTGTAGTATGTATGTGACCTGTACACTCTTCAGTCCATAGATAGGTTGAGCCAGTATCTACAGCATGTAGGGTAAAGTCAACTTTTCTGTTCTCATGATGCAGTTCGGTAGTATCTTTAAATTAAACATGTAATGCGAGAATATGTTCATTTGCAGGCTGTTTGGTCGGAGATTAGCGATGGCACACCGATTGTACTTGTAGCAGGGTACAATTTCACTGTGGAAATTATCCCATGTGTCGTGATATCCCAACATATGATTTTCTTCGTCACATCCCTGCACTGGATTTTGTCCAACCTCTGGTTTAAACACCACCTTCATATACCCAATAAAGTATCTCACGTACAAGTTCACATTTTCCGGCAGAAACGGTACACAGTCACGTATGTAAAACGTATTACACATGGCGGTGGCGCGATGTTAGTTGTCTACTGAATGATGCACTGATGTCGACTGCGGACTGGATGTAACACTCACCTCTTCTTATATTGTTGTCAAGTAAACTTCCATGTTAACAGTGAACACATTGTGTTCCATGTGACCATTCCTCGCTTCACACAGGTTGTGTGCTGGTCACCTGTACAGGACTCGGTCCAGCAGTTAATTTCATCACCGCTGTAGGCTCGACATAGTTAATATGCAATGTTCCAGGAATACCATACCTGATGTATATTCTCTTCGCTTGCATGTGCTGCTATAGCGCTGATAGTGCAAGGCAGCTTCATGTACGGCCTCAGGAAATATACAGCACATGAAACAATACTGCATGATATCGGGTATATGATAAGACATTCCTCTTCGTTTTGACACACCCAGTGTTCAAGTCCATTGAAACTTTTCACTTGTGCAGGCTGTCCGGGAGGTTTGAAGTGAACGCGTCGGTAGCCGTTCATCACATCACCGTCGTACTTGGCCACTTTCAGAGGGGAATGAATGCCTTGTACATGTTTGAAGTGCTACTGTGGTAATAGAGAGATAAAGTCATTCTTCCACATTATGAAAACTCGAGAACGTGCATCGTCTTACCATTGCCATAAGGTCTGATGCCAGGATAGATAATCTGTATTGCAGTGGCATTATGCTTGATCATGTCGTCCTCGGTGATAAAATGGACGTTCAGGGAAGGCAGTCGTACTGCATTTAGGAATAACATTATACATTTGCCATAAATGGTCTCCGCCCTTAGGAAATCCGAAGCAATGTACAGCTTCCCGACCACTAGGTCCAACAATGCCCTATACCAAGCATAAGCATTCAGCTTCGCAATAAGTCCATCAATTTTGATAACGTATAGTAAAGTTGTTTCCCTCCTCGCAGGTACGCTATTTATAATGGCTACTGTTCGAAAAAAAAATTAACCACACCACAATTGGTCATTACCCACATCCTTAACAACAATGCATTCAAGCACGGACATGACCGGTCTAGTCTGCCATAGTTTTACTTATGCGTCGCAATAGACGCTTAACCATCTCTTCTGCTCTGGACCTGCCACGAAGACAATGCCATCCCCGTTTAACATTCAGGTAAGTACATCACACACTTTATCATATTCTACATCACCCTCGCCACAATTGGGATCGTGATAGTATTTTTCCAGCAATATATATTTGTTACCTTATTTTTCCTGTCGAACGCCGGCCATAGAAACGGGGGTAGAAATGTACTTGTCGCTATACGGCCATCAACATATGCTATACAGATACGTTTAATAATAAAACCACGCTGTAACACGCAGCCTTGAACGTTCACGAATATTATGAGTCGGATGACGAATGAACTACAGTTGTGAAAAATTTTAGTATTTTAACTACTCTGTTGCGTACATTTTATGTGACTAGTCTGTAGATAATTATTAAAGCATAGGCTTGAGTGAAAGCCGGGAAATTCTCCGAGGTGGTCATTTCGATATTACAGTCTACTATGCCTGACTTTATTCGATCTTCCTGTTTACTGTGTCAAACACTAGTATGGGAGCTGTGTTCCTGAACACGTTCGGTTCCAGCATTGGTGACTGCATTTGTCCATAGTAGGATCTCTGAAAGTCGGTGTACATTTGATATGGTACTATATACACTGAAGAGCCAAAAAAATTGGTACACCTGCCTAATATCGTGTAGGGCCCCCGCGAGGTCGCAGAAGTGCCACAAGACGACATGGCATGGAATCGACTAATGTCTGAAGGTACGCAGGAGGCAATTCACACCATGACTCCTGCAGGTCAGTCAACAAATCCATACGAATGCGAGGCGGTGGAGATATCTTCTGAACAGCATGTTGCAAGACATTCCAGATATGTTCAATAATGTTCATGTCTGACGATTTAGGTGGCCAATAGAAGTGTCTAATGTCAGAAGAGTGTTCCTCAAGCCACTCGGTAGCAACTCTCGATGTGTGGGGTGTCGCATTGTCCTGCTGGAATTGTTCACGTCCGTCGGAATACACAATGGACATGAACTGGTGCAGGTGATCGGACAGGATGCTTACGTATCTGTCACTTGTCAGAGTCATATCTAGAAGTATCAGGGATCCCATTTCACGACAACTGCACACGCCCCATACCATGACAGAGCCTTCACCAGTTTGAAAAGCCCCTGTTTACATGTAGGGTCCATGGATTCATGAGGATGTCTCCATACCCGTGCATGTCCATCCGCCCGATACAATTGGAAACGAGACTCGCCAAACCAGGCAACGTGTTTCCAGTCATCAACAGTCCAATGGCGGTGTTGGTGGGCCCAGGCGAGGCGTACATCTTTGTGTCGTGCAGTTAACAATGGTACACGAGTGGGCCTTCGGCTCCGACAGCCCACATCAATGATGATCCGTTGAATAGTTCGCCACTGGTACTTGTTAATGCCCAAACATTGAAATCTGCACCAATTTGAGAAAGGGTTGCACGTCTGTCACGTTTAATGATTCACATCAGTCGTCGTTTGTCCTGTTCGTTCACGATCTTTTTCCGGCTGCAGTGATGTCGAAGATTTAATGTTTTACCGGATTCCCGATATTCATGGTACACTCGTGAAATGGTCGTACGCGAAAATCGAAATTTTATCGCTAGCTCGGAGATGCTATGTCCTATCTCTCGTGCGCCGTCTATAACACCATGATCAAACTCACTTAAATCTTGATAACCTGTCATTGTAGCAGCAGTAACTGATATAGCAACTTTGCCAGACGCTTGTTGTCTTATGTAGGCGCTGTCGACCACATTGCGTTACTCTGATTGATTCCATACCGCTGTTATTTGCATACTCATGCCAATACCAATTTTTGTTGGCCCTCTAGTGTACATACCATTTGTAAAATTAATGTTAAAATCTCCATATGGGTAAGACTCAGAGTTTCGGAAAATTTTAATGTTCTTACATGATAAACTTTCGAACCTTCCGTATTGATGGCATTCTGTTTGCCTGTCTGAAAAGCGACTATTATATAGCGCGGTTTTTCACTCGTGAAACTAGTTTTAACATTCCAATTTACGCTCACAGTGTGTGATACGCCCGGGTATATCTCTAAACTCCATGTACGAAATGCAATATCGACATTCCTTCATTTCTCCGCATATTTCTAAAATTTAACACACTTTGACATTTTTACCTGCACATGGGGAAGAAGCCTTTCTATAGATGGTATCGCCAGTGCTGCTGCTTCTGGTGCGGCAGCAGTATCTAGGAGCGTGTTCGCTTGCATGTTGGCCATGATTATAACTAAATGTTAATTAGAATTAATAATTACATTCTTGTAGTCTTCAGTGAGCCCTAACAGCATAGCTAGTGGAACACATACTTAAAATTTACAATTAGTATAGATGGGTACCGTAAAGTCCTCTTCGATCCCCCAGCCTGCCATTTTAGTTGTTGGTGGTTGGTAATGTGTCACTGATAAATAGTTCTTTATGGTCACCATGATTCCGACATCCCTCATAGCATCCACTTCACATCTGTCCTGTACGTTCTCCATTCTACTTATCATGTGTAGTATACCATTTCTTTATGATTTTTATTGTCCCGGGTTGGGCGTTGCCTACATTTGTTAGTGTTCCTCTGAACATCAAATATGAATTACATGGGACGGTGTATATATCTTGGTTTTGTACTGGAATCCGAACCTTGGACGAGGGTATGTACGGACCTGGCAGATAGGGAGTGTACGTGTAGATTTCCGCTTTGGTGATTGCTCCTTTGAACCCTGCCAGCTCTACTATGTTAAATATTTCCACGTTCATACTTGCTTTTGATCGACAGACCAAATATTCTGAGGAAACTAACGTTTTGAGATATTAGCGCTGTGCGTGCTGGAATTGTACTGACTTCTGGTTTGGCATGATAAGCCTTTTTTATTACTTTTTGATGCACATGCTTAAATTTGTGTCCCATATTTCCTTAAATGTAAGAGTACTGTTATTTCCTCGCCTCGGAAATTAATCACACGACTGTCGTTGTCTACTATAGAGACTACAACTTCCTGTACGTTCTCTGTCATAACTGGAAGTAAATGTGTGTCAACGGTACGTTCACCAGCTTAATGCCTGGTGGCTCCATCGCTAAAAATTCGTGTAGTGTCTGAATAGACTTACTGTTGAGGTACGATCCTCTAACCAAATTACAGTTTATTCTTTTGACGTTAACAGGGAAGATGTTTACCGGCAGGGTATATACATGTGTTTCATTCGCTTCGTATATTATGTTCTCAAAACCTAGCATGGCAGCAAGTGTATCTCTTTGCGTGAAGTCTACATGTGTAGTACAATACATCTCGCTGTGTAGTATATTTGCATTACCATGCACCACCGTCACATTCGGCCCAAATCATGCTTAAGGTACTCGCCTATGTCTTCAATCGCATACGAGCCTGTGGGTATATGTACCTCCCCTATCTTACCACCTCCCTTGACGTAACGAAACATGCACTTGCATTCATCTATGTTCGTACTGAGCAGTAAGTTTGAAAATCTATCACCACAATGGACCACACACCAGC
The DNA here is from genome assembly GCA_002778355.1 of Clitarchus hookeri. NCBI lineage: Eukaryota > Metazoa > Arthropoda > Insecta > Phasmatodea > Phasmatidae > Clitarchus > Clitarchus hookeri. The sequence continues at coordinate 137,821 of NQII01000692.1, forward strand.
CAGATTGAGCAGGGATAAGTGCAGAGAATGCAATTCCGAGCTATTGCCTGACGTGATCAGGGTTATGGACATGACTGATGCTAACACGTAGTGCATCCCCATTAAGTACATATCTATCTTGAAAGGAAGCGCACACATAGGTGTCCACAATTCCATTATCGTGGCAGTTGCTCTGCCTCATGGCTGTAGTATAATCTCGCCCCTCTCAAAAAAGTTTTTAGTTCCGGCAGGGTCCTAAAGTTGTCATAACTGTCAAACTATTCAACCATATCGCGATGCTATTAAATGTGGTTCAATAACTTCCCGGCCCGAGGCTAGTATCTAGGTTTACTATTCCACACTCGACCAACTTCGCACTGTGCGGTAGACGATCACGCATGAACAGGCCTCGGAAATTGACTATTTTTTATTTGTGTGCAAACTGTTGTATGTCTATGTTAGTGAGTGGTCAATTGAGTAGGGACCTTAAGAGCATTCATTTCACCCAACTCTCCGATGTAATGGCTTCATCCTGCCACCACTGCCCCCTACCATGTGGTAGGTACAAAGATACAGTCCGCTGCAGTTTTTTTTTTAACTCTAGCAAAGGCTTCCATATTCCAATTATGTCTGAATGTCTCCGATAACTGTTTGTTTTCTTCCTTCGGAAATGTTCTTACCTCTATCAATACCACTTGCACATAAGACTACCTAGAATGCCTAGCGCTGGCAAGATGAAGTGCAAAATGCCTCCAGGCTTCCTACTCCGTACTTTGCGTGGTTTACAACTCCCGATAGTTTGCTTCTTCTTCCTTCCAAACTTCAAACCCATTCCCCTCTTGCATTTAGTTTTCATAATCTTAAACATGCCCGAAGCAGCCATACGTTCGCCAAGTTTGGAATTGGATGATCCAAATATTAACTTGGCTTTATCTGCAAGAACGGTGTCGCCATGTGGCAAACTTTCAACTTGCTACTGGTTGTGTAGGCAATATCATGTTCCTTGCACACTTTGTCCAACGAATTGACAGGGACGTCACCTCGCTTCAATTTTCGCGCTAGTGGTGTACCAGGACCACAATATTTATAGCCTGGAATGTGCACCTCGAAAGGAAGGGTGTTGTTCCACATATTTACCAGGCCATATACACTCTTGATCTTACTCTCATGGCACATTACAGCATACTAACATATATATTTATTGCTGTGTCAACTTTATATTTATGTGGCCGACCACATCACCAAACTTCGAACTAGACCATTTATATCTGATGACTGTCATATGTGTCGTAAATTCGCTGTTTACATATCAGTTCAATGGGGATAGTGCCATGCTTCTACACCTACTTTATACATATTGTGGCTGACCACATCGCCCGACCTCGAACTTGACCATTAATGCCTGATGACTGACATAAGTATCAGGTTTAACAATTTATGTATCAGTTCAATAGAGATCGTGGCACAGTCCACCATGCTTCCTGTCCACATCAGATTCAAGGATGAAACTATCGCCTGTTGATAATGTCATGGAAAGCTACTACGTAGAACAGTGCGGTGTATCTGAGCAGGACCTAGCAACTGTGGAAAGACATGTTTGCCTCTCAGCCTTTTGGAGGAACCCAATGGTCTTCTGTTCGAGAACATTTACCTATACTCGAAATCACTACAACAGCCACCGTATCTACGACTAGCACAAACATTAAAGGCTGTAGACGGTCTTCGATATTTTCCTTTTAGTGGCAATAAAGAAGTCGTACAGCAAAGTTACGATTTACCAAACTCTGTGTTTATTTTCGATTATGTGACATACAAGAAACAGTCGACAATTCAGCAGTATTTCAGCATGGGATGACATGTGGCTGTGGATTAAATTTACCTATGTCAAACTTATTTATGTATGCCTAAGCAGCTTCTACATGACCATGCTAACTTCCTCATTCTATTTCGCATGGATGACCTGAAATTACATCATGTTTTCTCCGATCATGTGTATACAGGTATGACATTCGACAGATTTAAAGACATGTGTTCATGTTGCTAGCACGAACCTCATGGTTTACTTGTGATAGCAAAGGATTTTCCACCTCATAACAGAAGGTACATCACGTGTTTTGATCAATTCATTATCAATCATGAGTAACTGATGAGCTATGGCATATCCAAGTTAGGCCATAGTGGCCTGAAGCATGCGATGGACAGCTTTATTACATCTACTAGTGATGGGAACTGCAGTTCCGGAGGGAAACGAGCCAAGAATCTCGGAGGGGCGAAACATGATGGTGATGCGGTCAATGTATCCTTTGTCCGCAATGTTACTTCGGAAGCGTTGCAACCAGTGGCTGAACTTCAGACCGGCATTGAGACGCATCTTCGCACCCTATTGTCCGTTATGACTTGAATCGCTGCTTTAGAGACGAAACTGAGTGGTGTGGGCGAGCGAAAGCCAGCAGAGTTCGTATAGCCATGACAAATGAATTACGCACATTGACTGAAGACGTTCACAAACTGACCGATTTAGGTGGAAGGCCGTCTCTTCGATACAAATATACTGACCACTAACATGGATTTTCGGCTTGGTACGTAAATGAGCACATGTCTCAACTGACTGATTTTGCTTCTGGCGATGGGCTTGAAGCTGTGGAAGGACGACTGTTCGGCAACACGAATGTGCTGTCTACCAAGATGGAAGATAAGATTCGCAAATTAACTAAGGATGTACAGAAAATAAGCACATTGGGAGGCAAGATTGCAGCCATGGAGAAGAAAATTGTTGATGTGGGAGAGCAAGTTGGTGCCAGTGTTCTTGCCGGTCTAGGTACAAAACTAGACGACCACCTTAATGCCAAGACAGCGAGTGACATCGTGCTATCCTCAATATGTAAGAAGCTGGAATCGAACCTCGATGCTGTCGGTACGATGTCTGCTACGATTAATACACCAATTCAAACATTGTCTGATGATGTTCGGAGTGTGCTGGAAAGCAAGCTTACAGCCATGGAGGCAAATCTATTTGACTTGGGTTAACGAGTTGACAACAGAGTTCAAACTGCCTGACAGCTATGTTGTAGGATCACCTTATTGTTGCGAACGAGGATGCAGGCAAGCTGGTCGCTTTGGAAGACAAGCACACAGCTGTGGAGATGAAGCTTGGACAGGTCGATGTTAAGGTTTTTGCCGACCTTTCTGCTAAACTAGTCGAGTGCCTTATTGTATCAAACGAGCGTTCGGACGATGAGAAATGGACACATTGCCAGCAGGTGCGAAATGCCTTCATCCAGCGAATCACTATGTTTGAAGATAAAATTTTCAAACTGATTGAACGTACAGCCATTGCCTAATATATGAACATTTCACTTAAACTATTAGTATAATGGCTGCTACCATCGAGGATTTACACCATGTAATTGCAAGTGCACATAATAAGTATATACTGGCCAAGCATGCATGCATGTGCATTGAGCATAATGCTGTATTCGAAGAAGCCCTCTGGCCACTCACATCTCGGCTGGATACTTTACAGAGGCACACTGTTCCCCTGTCGACGTGTAGAATGAACCAGAAGTAGAACTCAAGATACTGCCGGAGGAGGATACTGTTGACAATAATGATTTGTGTTTAGCTGCACTGAAACGTAAAAAGGACAGATCTCAATTGCATACAACCACCGTTCGTAATTACCTCTCTTCGTACACGACGAGGTTTAATGTTAGTATGAATGGTGTTTATAGGGGGAATAAAAAATAGTACATGGGGAAGAAGCAATTTTTTTTATCCACCAAATGATTTTTTGCAGATTAACAATGAAGCAATGCGAGCGTCTCCAGGCCTCTACGAGTTGCTGTTAACGCGAAACCCCGACGAGTTCTCGCGAGAGGTGCTTCGGCAGAACGAGAGATTACTTAGCGTCACAAGTGCACATTTGACTGACAATGATGCAACCATCAACACATATAAGGATGAGACACATCCGAAATTCGACATTGTGGCCTGGCTGTTTCTGGACGTCGGCAAAGCAAGCGGCACGGGCCTGGCTTCGAAGCTGATGGGGACAGTCAACTCGAGTGTGTGTTCTGGGACGATGTGAATGAGCTTGTATCGCTTCTATGACTGCTATTCGCATCTCAACAGGGTGGCAATCAATCACATATGAATGAGATTGTGAATATTGTGGAAGAATTGCATGAAGGTGGATAGATATACTAATGTCTCGTGAACAGATCGCCGCTGAGCTTCACCGGCCTGCATGGTGCAATTACTGCAGGCGGAGAGTACTCGTCTATGGACTTCATGATTTGTATCAAGCTGATGTGGTTGAAATGATTTTGTATTCCTCTGTTAATAAGGGCTATAGATACATGATGACTGTAATAACATGGCGAGGATGTAGCTAACACTATGAAAACAGTTTTATAAGATAAGGGGCGGCCTAAAAATATGCAGACGGAACTTGGCGGAGAATTCTACAATGAGGCCTGCTGTTCACTAATGGATGTAAATAAAATTAATCACTACAATACATATGTTGATAAGAAGGCATCCATCATAGAACGATTTAACCACACACTGAAGAATGTCATGTGGCGTGAATTTCTGTCACGGGGTAGTTACATTTGGCTGGACATACTACCTCGTCTGATTTCCGACTAACATGGACGAGTGCACCAGACCATCCACATGCGTCCATTGGAAGTTAAGGGCGATTATTTGTTGTCAACTGTGTTTAAAAATGTGAAGAGATTGGAATGGCGCAAGGGTACAGTGAGGATTGGTGGCTATGTCTGTATTTCGCATATCAAGGCGACTTTTGCAAAATCATACACCCCAAATTGGTCTGCTGAGGTATACCGCGTTAACAAAATTCGCCATTTCGAACCAAGGACCTATGAACTTGTCGATCTGAATGGCGAAAAACTAAAGGGAGGATTTAACGAACAACAGATTATGACAACGAAGTTTCCAGACGTCTATTTGGTCGAGAAGGTGTTACACCATCGAGGAGATAGACTATTCGTCAAGTGGGCTGGATTCCATTCTGACCATAATAGTTGGATACCGAAGTCAGCACTTACTGATGTATAATTTTTCTGGAAGAGTTCTGTATGTGATTGTATGCATTGCAATTGAATGCATTTTTTTTAAAGAAAATAAACTTTATTATTAGACATTGAATGTTGTACATTATTATTATTCCTACTTACATCCTGTAAGTTTAATTTGTTCTCGCTCACCACCTGGTCGGCGCATACCTCACTTTCCATGTGGTCGGCACTCACAGCACTTACCGCCTGGTCGGCATGTACTTTCACATAACTGGTCACGAACCCAAGAAGCTGACACGATGCTAGATATTAATATATTCGGTGAATATCTTGGTAAAATCTTCGCCTGGGTAAGCATGGGAGAGTGTTGCCACTACATCCTACTCGAGGAGTGTTCCATGTCATTGTCCGGCCTGTAATTCGGTCATGACAGGCGTGGGACTGGTAGTGATACAACTCATCATTCTAATGCGTTCTCACTTCGTCGTCTATTCGGTATGTACTTTCCCTCACGCAACACTATCTTATCTCACGTTACCGGGTGCTTCCCAAGAAAGCTGCTGTATATTAATGTATAAGGCAGCTTTCCAGCTAAGCTTCGCTTGAAGTGTGTGGTCCTACTGTTAATATATTATTTTTGTATTCCCTGTCTCTAGGTTTTCACGTGTTACAGAACGCTTCCCGAGAAAGCTACAGTATATTAATGTATCTGGCTGCTCTCCTTCATATTTTTATTTTGTTACTCACACTATGCATATTATGTTACATAATATAATGCAGGTGTTGTACAGTGTAGCTTTTTACACTTTGATGAGCATGTACACGAGTGTTGGAGACCTTGTGGTGAGAGGGTTGGAAGGATGCTGTGATATTGAATAATAATAATAAACCATTTTGAGGAAGAATGCTAATTTTTTCTTGTATAAGAATGATAGCTGGGTTATGTCATCATTCAGAGTTTGTGTGCTGACGTATGTGCGCGATGAAGATGAGTTTGCTCCCGGGAGCTGTCCACGTGGTCATGACATGTGGATGGTAAGTGTGAGGGCAATACCGCGAGGTGTAGGTAAGTGATGTGTGTGTAAAGTACGACCCGCAGTCGGGAGGTCGTGGGAGGGACTGGTAGGGGGGCATGTGTGTGTGAAGTAGGGGGCCCCGCAGGCAGGACCAGTTTTCGAGAGCCTTGTGTTGCCAATAATAGACGAAATTCTTTATATATATTCAGGACGCAATTGCAAGGATTTGCAGGGGTGAGGAGATGTTTGTGGGGCATCCTAGCAGGGTCTGGTGGGGGAAAAAATACCTCCATCGTACTGGCTGGCAAAATGGCCACCCCTGACCCATCGGGGCATCGTGGCAGAGACTGCCAGGGAAATAAATTATCGACATCGATACTGGCTGGCAAAATGGTCACCGACCCGTCGGGACATCGTGGCAGGGACTTGCAGGAGAAAGGAATGAGAAAATAAACGTGGAATGTATGAGCTTAAACAGGGTCTCGCTTTTGGGAAGACTCGGTGTAAACCCCCTCGCTTGGAAAGCTAGAGCATGCATTAGGGTCCAGTTGGGTCATAGTTGCAGAGATTTGGGAAGACTCGGAGAACAAACCCTCACATAGAATGCAAGAGCATGAAGTAGGGACCAGTCGGAGCATTGTGACAGGGATTTGGGAAGACTCAGTGAAAAACCCCCTCGAATGGAATGCAAGAGCATGAAGTAGGGACCTGTCGAGGCATCGTGGCAGTGATTTGGGAAGACTCGGAGAATACCTCCTGGATGGAATACAAGAGCATGAAGTAGGGACCAGTAGTGGCATCGTGGATGGAATTTAGGAAAACTCTGAGAATAAACCCTCGCATGGAATGCAAGAGAGCATGAAGTAGGCACCAGTCGAGGTGTCGTGGCAGGAATTTGGGAAGACTCGGAAAAAACCCTTCTTAAAATGCAAGAGCATGAAGTACAAGATATAGTAGGATGGAATTAGATAATAATCGGATTTAGAAGCATACAGAGAAAAACCTTCACTTGGAACAAGGTATTAGCATTTGGGAAGACTCGGAGAAAACCATTCTCGCAATAAATGCGAGAGCATTAAATAGAGATCAAGAAGGATGCTATCAGATAGGAATGACGGAGCAGGATGAGCGGTACTGGGTGACAAAATGGCCACGCGTCGGTATTGGCAGACAAAATGCCGCTCTAGGTACTAACTGCCAAAATGTACGCCATCGGTACTAACTGACAAAATGGACACCGTTGGTACTGGCCTTGCAAAATTGCCGCCGTCGGGAAAGAATGCAAGAGCAGGAGATTTCACTCGTGACATCATCCACGATGGCCGCGGCTCTTCCCATCGTCAGCCGCTCTCGGCCCTAGCTTTACAATTTTCCTTTTCTTACTACTCATAGCTTAATCCCTTGTCACTACCACTCTTGTTTCCAGCATTGTCTGCCAGAGTGTGCTAGTGTGGGGAAAGTATTTCATCTGAAATATGTCGACCGTCGGCACAGTTTCTCGTCTGATGTCAGAGGTGACAGATCGCTCTCTCTCTCTCCCCATGTCTTTTAGTATCCTGACTGGTAAGTTCAGATATTTAATTCCATCAGGTCGCAGGATATTATCAAGCGTACACATAAGATGCATATATATTCCCGCTAAATTAAAAATCCGCTCAAATTTGGAGTATTGGTTCGGGCTAGCTAGTCTCTGGAGTAATATGTAACCTCATAAAATACGCTACTAGAACTTAGGTTTTTTTTTTTTTACATATTTACCATTGATATAATTTGTAATGACGTTACCTCAGTACCCGTGCCACTAATGTAACACTTCGTTTGTATTCTCCAAATGTGCTTGAAGACACGAAAAGTATGGCTATTTGAAGAGTGAAGATAGTGTGGCATATAAGACTGGAAACTGTGGAATGTCTATTGCAAGGCACGATAACTTGCAGAGGCATGCAAAAATTTGCGTAGCTGTTGGACGTTCACCTGCCAAAATACTTCGTGTACAGTCTCCTTCACCGCAGAGTACAAGTGTTATCCCCACAAAACCAAGAAGTGTTCAGGATGAGTATCCACCATCGTGCCAGCGACCATTACGCCCAAGAATCGTAGAACGGTCGGGGGTTGGTTAATGACAATGGTTTCGTGAAGGTCTAAACTGCATTCCAACACTGTCTAAATTCCTATGCCTCTTCAACGAGAGCGGGTATTCGAAAGATGGTTACACATTTTAAGCTCGAATGGGGCAAAATATCGCAGTTAGCTCTCCACATAAACACGCAACAAAAAAATTTCAAGTACAGCTTGAACGCAGATTTGCTAATCCAACCCTATTCAACGAAATAAAGTTATTAGAATCGAAAGGCAAGATATCGAAAATACTGTAAAACCTCATACTGTAAATATACGTCACGAGAACGAAACATACAAACAGCGTGTTTCGGAGTAAATATTTATGTAAAATCAATTACCGAGTGCCCCTTCCCATCCAAATAACATATTTGCCCCCCTCAGCAAAGCATTTGCTTAAAATTCATGTTGGGAAAAATCATGTGCCATGTACAGATGCATTATGCAGCTTTCTATAAAGTAATGATTCCTCGAAAAATCCAAAAACAGAGATAAAACCACTTCGCTGCTCCCGCGGTATGCGATATGCACAGGGAAGTACCCCGAACATTCCCATCAACTAGTCATAGATGTTCATCATTAAAAACATTTCCTTCCAATATAAATATCATTACACTAGGAAATTTAGGCAGCGGGAAAAAGATACCCATATGGTTACTCCAAGTGCGGCGATTTTTCTAGCACCCATTATATGCATATAAAACTTTTATACCCATAAATAATGCACGTAAAGTAAGTTTTGCAGGGAAAAATTTTATACCATGAGGAGATGTTAGTGTAAATGTACACCCACCACAAGTACAAAATCACAAAAAAAAACTGATGCCTTCGTCAAACAAAGCATCAGCATTTTCATACATTCGTGTACGCTCGCTTCATTAAGAGATATATTCGATCTGCGGTGAAATATCGCACCTCTCTTTTTCACTATACATCACCGTAAAAAATCACAAACATACTGCTATGTGACTTTAGACGAATGAATTGTGACATGCGAACATGTGTATGTATATGTGTGTGGCGGTTACACCTGCAGCTGTCAATATTAGTAACTCTTTATGAATCAGACGAATTAAAACATTGTTTTATTCCAGAGATGCTAGTTCACCATACAGATTTATATCACAATGCGAATAACAGCAAATACACGCGCATACTGCTCTCATTCCCCACCCTTCAACCTCGTCGAGACAGATAAGGAAAGACTTCACAATTGCGAAAAAAAATTAGAGCAAATTGCAGCGAGTAATTTACGCAGACCATGAAATTTTAGTTATGTTAATATATTTCAAGGGTTGAAAAATAATTCTACGTACAAATTTTTTTGTAAATATATTCTGGCTGGAACTTTACCATTGTTTTTTTTTTCATATAAAAAATCAAACGTGAAATTTTTTATTAATTCAGGTGAAACCAATTATACATTGAGATTCTGTGAAACTAATAAATAAGGGGAAAAACGGCTATTCTCCATTTGCTCATACGACAATCACAAACATGCACACACACACAAACAACACAGATCCCCAAATACCCTAATTGCAGGCCTTACTGAAGGACGTATTAAAAACTATTAAGAGAAAAGCGTACTTAAAGATGTAGATACGAGTCCCATTACAAAAGTAAACGAGAGACACGTGCAGTCGTAATTTGAGCTCACGCACACATCCAGCCTCGCTGCATCAGGTGTTGAATCGGACTTTTCCCTAGCACACTGACCGTCAGAGAACTCTGTTGTTGAGCTGGTTGGGGGATTGGGGGGGGATTGTCACTTCAGCAGCACGTTTTATTTCTCACACACGTCAACTTTAATTTATACGACAGTAGCCACAGATGAAATCTGCACACACAAGTCAACACCAGGGAAGACCTATGTTGAGAGGGACCCGGGCTCGATTCATGACTCGTTTAACCGATTTATTTATTTTTATCATTTCACGTGAATACCGGGATGGTTTCTTGGCCGATTCCTTACTCTCTCCCCTTAGCCTTAACAACCAGCTCCATCTACAAAGACTGTAAACTTTATATTTTTATTACAATTAAGTTTGTCCACTTCGTAGAAAATGAAAATGCATGCTACTATTTTAAGTTAGTTAAATAGGCGAACACTAACAAGAAATATATCAGTGTCTAGTTATAATGGCAGAATGGACAGATCACTAAACTAAAACAGACCATAATATTTTGTTTATGTAGTAAAGTCAAAAAATTGTTTCGAAATAAAATTTAACTGCAAAACATCGGTTGGGCTGTATAAAAAACGTAACTCTTAACACCTCTCATGGTTTTTTTCCCACTTAAGAACGAAATTTACATTTTTACAGGACACCACTGTTCGAAGAATTAATCTTCTCAGGACCTCGTACATAACCGAGATGCAATCATAGGGGGGAAAAAAAGAGAAAATACGTAATGCTAATTAAAAAAATTCGAGCACCAGAAACCACGAGAGAATACAGAATTAATTTCCACAGGCAGCGGAAAAAAAACTGTAAAATGAAATTTATTTTATTTATTTAACAACTATTTATCTTTTAAAATTACTTAAAAACTTGCCCACCATACGGCCAAAGAAAACATCCCCCAGCCAGAGCAGAAGTATTTTTCTGAGCTTCAGTGTCAGCTCAGAAAAATACTACTGCTCTGGCTGGGGAGTGTTTTCTTAGGCCGTGTGGTGGGCAAGCTTCTAAGTCATTTTACATGTGTAATAGTTCTTAAATAAATAAAATTATATAATTTTACAATTTTTTTTCCGCCCCCTATGAAAAGGAATTCTGTATTCTCTCGTGGTTTCTGGTGCTCGAATTTTTAAAATGAGTGTTACATATTTTCTTATATTTTTTTCGTATGATTGCGTCTCGTTTACGTAAGAGATCCTGAGAAGATTAATTCTTCGTTCAGTGGTGTACTGTAAAAAAGTTAATTTCCTAATTAAGTGTGGGAATAAAAGAACATAAGAGGTGTTAATAGTTACGTTTTTTATACAGCCCAGCCGATTTTTTAGAGTTAAATTTTATTTTTAAGCAATTTTTTGGCTTTACTACATAAATAATACATCATTATGTGTTTTAGTTTGGTGATCTGTGCATTCTGCCATTTTAGCTAGACTCTGATATCTTTCTCGTTACTGTTCGTCTATTTGACTAACGTAAAATGGTAGCATGCCTTTTCATTTTCTAGGTCGTGTACAAAGTAAAATTGTAATACAAATGTAAAGTTTACAGTCTTTGTAGACGCAGCAAGTTGTTAGGGCTAAACGGGAACGAGTAAGTACTCGGCCAGGAAACCAGCCCAGCATTCTCATTTAATGATTTTAAAAAAATCGGTTGTACGAGTCGAGAATCGAACCCTGGTCTCTCTGAACATGGGTCTCCCCTGGTGTTGACTTGTGTGTTCAGATATAATCTGTGTTTTCGTATCGTATGAATTAGATTTAGCGAGTGAGAGAAATAAAACATGTTGATGGAGTGATTACCCCCCCCCCCCCCCCCCCCCCNCCACACGACTCCAGAGTTATCCGGCGATCAGTGTGCTAGGGAAAAGTCCAATTCTACACCTGATACAGCAAGGATGGACGTGTGCGCGAGCTCAGATTACGACTTCACGTGTCTCTCGTTTACTTTTGTAATGGGACTCGTATTTACATTTTTAAGTACGCTTTTCTCATGCGTCCATCAGTCACCCCTGCAATTGGGTTATTTCGGGCTATGTGTGTGTAGGTGTGGGTGTCTGTAGATGTGTTTAGGTGTGTGTAAGTGTGTGTGTATGTGCGTGTGTGTGTTTGTCGTATGAGCAAGTGGAGAATGACCGTTTTTTTCCTTTATTGCTTAGTTTCACAGAATCAGAATGTATCTTTCGTTTGGCCAGAATTAATAAAATTTTCACATTCGATTTTTTATACGAGAAACAAACAAAGGTAAATTTTGAGCGAATATTTATTGACAAAAAAATTTGTAACTAGAGTTAATTTTCTACCTTCAAAAGGGATTAACATAACTCTAAAATGTCACGGTATCCGTAATGTACTGGCTGCAATTTGCTGTATTTTTTTTCGCACTTGTGAAGTCTTATCTAATAGGTCTGGAAAAGGTTGAAGGTTTGTGAATCAGAGTTAAATGCGCGTGTGTATTCTGGGAATCGTATTGTGGTATAAATCTGCTCGGTGGACTAGCATCACGGGAATAAAATAATGTTTTAGTTCGCGTAATTCTTAAAGAGGGAATACTATTGACAGCTGCCTGCGTAGAGGTCAAATCCATATACATACAAATGTTCGCCGGTCAATATTCATTCGGCTAAAGTCACGTAGCAGTGTGTTTGTAACTCTGGATGATGATGGATGGAGAAATGGGGTGGGGCGTTTCACTGCGGATCGGATATATCTCTTAATGGAGTGAGCATACACGAATGTATGAAAATACTGATATTTTGTTTGCCGAAGGCAACAGCTTTTTTTGTACTTCTGGTGGGTGTACTTTTACGCTAGTGTCACGTCGCGATATATAATATTTAATATTTCTACCGGAAAACCTTACTAAACGTGCTTGATTTATGCCTATAAAAATGTTATATGCTGATAATGGGTGCTAGAAAAATCGCCATACGTGAAGTAAAAATATGGGTATTTTACCCTCTGCCTAAATTTCCTAATGCACTAATTTTAATTTTGGGAGGAAATGTTTTAAATGATGAATATCTATGACTAGTTGATGGCAATGGTCGGGCTACTTCCCTGTGCATATCGCATACCGCGGGGGCAGCGAAGTGGTTTTAACTCTGTTTTTGGATTTTTCGAGGAATTATTACTTTATAGAAAGCTACATAACGCATCCGTAAACAGCAAATAATTTTTTCCAGCATGCGTTTTGAACAAATGTTTTGCTGAGGTGAGCAAGTATGTTGTTTATATTGGAAGGGACACTCGGTAATTGATTTTACGTAAATACTTACTCCAAAACACTCTGTTTGTATGCTTCTTTCTCGTGACGTATATTTACAGTATGAGGTTTTACAGTATTTTCGATATCTTGCCTTTCAATTATAATACCTTCCTTTCGTTGAATGGGGTTGGATTAGCAAATCTACGTTCGAGCTGTACTTTAATTTTTTTGTTGCATGTTTATGTGGATAGCCAACTGCGATATTTTGCCAAATTTGAGCTATAAATGTGCAAACATCTTTCGAATACCCGCTCTCGTTGTAGAGGCACAGGAATTTAGACAGTGTTGGAATGCAGTTAAGACCTTCACGAAACCACTGTCATTAACCAACCCCCGACCATTCTACGATTCTTGGGCGTGATGGTCGCTGGCACGATGGTGGATACTCATCCTGAACACTTCTTGGTTTTGTGGGGATAACACTTGTACTCTGCGGTGAAGGAAACTGTACACGACGTATTTTGGCAGGTATGCAAGTTTTTGCATGCCTCTCCAAGTTATCGCGCCTAGAAAATGACATTCCACAGTTTCCACTCTTATATGCCACACTATCTTCACTCTTCAAATATCCATATTTTTCGTGTCTCCAAGCACATTTGGAGAATACAAACGAAGTGTTACATTAGTGGCACGGGTACTGAGGTAACGTCATTACAAATTATATCAATGGTAAATATGTAAAAAAAAAAAAAATCTAAGTTCTAGTAGCGTATTTTATGAGGTTACATATTACTCCAGAGACTAGCTGGGCCAAACCAATACTCCAAATTTCAGTGGATTTTTAATTTCGCAGGAATATATATGCATATTACTTGTACGCTTGATGATATCCTGCGTCCTGATGGAATTAAATATCTGAACTTACCAGTCAGGATACTAAAAGACATGGGGAGAGAGAGAGAGAGCGATCTGTCACCTCTGACATCAGACGAGAAACTGTGCCGACGGTCGACATATTTCAGATGAAATACTTTCCCCACACTAGCACACTCTGGCAGACAATGCTGGAAACAATAGCGGTTGTGATAAGGGATTAAGCTGTGGTGAATAATTGGTCGGAATAAAGTGGTGGTGCTAGTGGTATCAGAATTATAACTTAATTTCAATGGTAATTTAATTAGCTTTAAAAAGAAAATCGTTTTGGTCGGTCTTAATTAAAGATCTCAATACAAACAAAATATCCATTTAATAAATTGTACTTGTTAGTATACTGCTAATTGGAAAGAATAATTTTTTTAAAAATATAAATGAAAAATTGCATACTTTCGTATGACTATATATATGAGTGCCAACAGCTTACTTTGTGGTTAAATCGTAAGAATGAGCGGGTTCTGGCTGCTCGCCTGGCAGTTAAATTAAGACTTAAATGCCACCTATTTATTTAAAAAAGAACCTTACATGGAGGGTGCTGAAAGCAACGCCTATACTTATAAAAAACCATAATAAAATATGGCTGCCGCCTGTTGACTTAATCGGCAGCTCGCCTGGTGATAATTTCAGAAAATAACGCCACCTATGTTTTTAAAATATTATCCAATATGAAGGATGCCGACAGCGCAACCTATACTTTAAAATATAAACAAATATGGGTGCCTCCTGGTGGTTAAATTGACAACTCGCCTTGTGGGTAAATGAATACACTAGTGCCACCTAGATGATGAAAACATATGAGATCGAATTTGGCACTCCAACGAAGGTGAGAGATAAACTCCAGTAATGTATAAACAATTGACAAACGGAAAAACCAAGATGACGGATGCTGGCTGTGATGCATACCAAGATGGCAGACTGCAGCAGCCATGATGGTGGACTGCACTAACCTCGATGGTGTACTGCACCTACCAAGATGGCGGATGGCTGCACCTCTCAAAATGGCGGTCGGGAACAAGATGGCGGACTGCACCTACTAAGATTGAGTTATTAGAATTGTAGGATGTGGTGTGGGGTACCTCCTAAAATTTAAGTTTTTTGCATAAATTAAAATAATATTTTGTATTTTTTAAATATTTTTTTATTATGTTTTCACATTTTTTATATATTTTTTTATAATTTTTTTAAATTTTTATTTGTAAGGTTTTGTTGTGGTTTTCGAAATCGAAGGTTACCGGGGTCAAGGCCAAAGATCACCAGGGTGAAGGTCAAAAGTCAAAATTAATTTCACCTGGATCCAAGATGGCCGCCGGTTGACCGCAATTACAGAGCACGAACAGCTCCGACGCTCGGGTGTAAGGTCCCGATGTGCCAAAGTCCCCATAAATGCTCTACTCCATACACTCTTTATAATTGACATCGCCCTTTAATTTTTTCATTGTCCCCTTTTTGGTTTTTGTGTAATATGTGAAGTAATGAAGCCTGATCTATCAAAGTTCGTAAATTTACTTAGGATGCCTACAGTTAACTTTCTTCAGGAGAGGTCCTCGATTTTCCCAATATAAAAAACGGGTGTCACTCTGACTATAATATGCTAACTGAAAACACCACACAAGAAATCACGCTGAAATATAGTGCATGTAGCGACCATAGCAAAAACATTTTTTTGGAATTTGTAAATATTTTCTTTATACTAAAAAATATTTACTTATCTCTATGAACTTCTGCAAAACATTTTATATTTCAAGCAGAGTCTTTACGAGTTACTTCTTCAAACTAAATAATGTATTACAAAAAAAATGGGTACATGTACTTGTGTACGCGCATTAGAAATTTTACTTCTTTGGCGTGACTGAAATAAAATTTTATTACGTATGGACATAAATTATATAAGTAGAAAAAAACGATAAAATGACCGAAGAAATACATTAAATACAATTAATAAAGGTTTGATTAAAGAACATAATTAAATTACCCTCAACGCTCCAAAATAAGTATAACACAATAAAATAATACTTACAAAAAATTTTCCTCAAATACTTCAAAACACTTTCAAAATTTTATTATAAAATATTCGTTACTAACAAATTTTTCACGGCACAGTGTCAGTAAAATTAATTAATAAGATATATATATATATATATATATATATATATATATATATATATATATTCACAATGAATTACTAATATAAATTACATGTTTTTCATTTTGCTTATTACATGAACTGATTTTCTGTCAGTTTTAAATATAACCACGTGCTATGTTGTGTACCTTGCGTTTATATATAGCTAGACGATACGCGCATGCGCGTTCGGCCATACGCCTATCACGTTCACAGGCTGGGTCTCTTACGAGTAAGCGTAGTCAGTATAACAAATATGCACATTTAATTTTCTTTGTCGGCCAACTTCATACTGTCGAATTTCGTTTCACTGCGCGCGCGCAACTTCCGTTGCACACGAAAATTTTACCCTCAACGCGCCAAAAGAGCTATATCTTAAAAAAATAATACTTACAAAAAATTAACCTCAAATACTAGATAACACTTTCAAAATTTATTATACAATTTTTGTCACAGACAAATTTTTCACAGAACAGTGTAAGTAAAATTTATTAATAGGATATATATTCACATTTAATTACTAATATAAATTACATGTTTTTCAATATTCTTATTACATGAACTCATTTTCTGTCGGTTTTAAATATAACCACGTGCTATGTGGTGTACCTTGCGTTTGTATATAGCTAGACGATACACGCATGCGCGTTGGGTCATATCCCTGACACGTTCACCGTCGAATTTCGTTGCACTGTGTGCGCGCAACTATACGCGCATGCGCGTTGGGTTACACCACTACCACGTTCACTGTCATGCGCGCACAACTATACGCCCATTCGCGTTGGGTCATACCCCTACCACGTTCACTATCAAATTTTGTTCCACTGTGCACACACAACTTCCGTTGCACACTAAACTTTTACCCTCAACGCACCAAAAGAAGTATAACTTTAAAATATATTCATTCATTTCAGAAAAAATTACGTACCTTAGAATAATTACAGTCATATATTAAAAATATCTTTGTAATAATATTTTTAGAGCTGATTAGTTCTCACGTTTTTAGGTCGGTTGGGTTCGGTTCGGTTTTTGGTTTAAAATGTCGGTTCTCGGTTCGGGTCGGTTATAACTAACCTTTTTTATGAGTTCAACAAAGATTAGAAAAATATTTATGCACACAAAAAGTCTGTTGCCACATTTGCTTTCATATCAAGCAAATGTTTAATGAGTTTTTTTTCACTCTTTCTAAAGACATAAATCCACCTGTAAATGTAATAAATAATATGACCAGTATTTATAACAAGAGTGTTTTTCTAAGCTTTATAATAGTTCTGTTCAACAACAGTGTCACACTTTATTTACATTGCTATAAATACCTGATGTTGAAAACATTCCTTTTTGTAAAAAAGGAACACAAAAATTCACAGTAAAAATGTTAATGAACATACAAATTCTGGTGCCAACTTCACTTTCGTTTTAGGCGAACACATCAATCACTCTATGAGAAAAGTTAATACATTTGCATCTGCACACGTTTCTAAAACATTAACCAACTGCTATAAAAAAAATTTTGTCGCTAAAAGTTACAGAAAAAATTTATTGCATTCAACTTGTATGGAAGTCGTTTCAGCTGAAAGAATGTAAACAAATATCTGCTGCAAGCAATGCAAGCTGTATAAAACCTCACTTAAAAAAATTTCCGCCCAAAGAAAAAACCAAAGAAATGTTCTTTATTATTCTTTTAATTACACTCGTGCAGGCAACAGAACACGGCCTCACACAATGGCGGGACCACGGCTGGTTATAATAAGGCTGTTAAAAAACGTAATGGTTAACCTAAATTGATTGGTATTGCCGAAGAAAATGAGAAAACAGTCAGCAAGCAGAGAAACGTAAAAATAAAATAAGATCCTTTACAATATTTTGTCGGTTCAATGAACAAAACTTTAGTCAGTAACCATTCACCGGAAAGGGAAAACTGCATGAGCAAGTGTGGCAGGACTGGCTCCATAGCGCCATATTTAATTGTTAAATAATTACGAGGGACACGTTTACTTTCGTCGTTAATATGAAATTATAATTGAAGCAATTTACATAACTAATATTTTATTACATAAATTGAATATACAACTACGTTTTATGGAATGAAATAAAATCAGACACAATAAAATAGTATTCCTGAATTGGTAATGCATAGTTTATTGGGAAACCATAATCACTTAACCCGGGAACAGTTTAGGACGATTTTAACGCTACAACACGCAAGCAGAAAAATTGTTAATGTAATAACACGAGTACGCTACATACCGTAATATAAGTGAAAGTGGAATTATTGGGTAAATTGTTAATAATTAGTTTTTTTTTTTTGACGTGACAACGTCTTAAATTAGGTTGCGGCTGGGAGTCACTTATGAAAAAGTGTAACGCTCGGTAACGTTACGATGAGTCACCGAGGAGGGGTAATCAAGGGAGGGAAATGANTGACCCGGCCGAAACAAAAATTCGAACTGATCAGCCATTAACATTTCTTTAATAACCTATTGAAATATTCTACTGATATTAAAAAGGATTTTAATACTTAAGCATAACCTTACATGTGCCAATAATTTCCACAATATTTACTGCAAATGTTTTGATTATCCCAGTAATAGGAAACTGTTATCGTGTTTTAGATAACCATTACTTACAGGCAGATTAATTGTTAGATATTCCTAACCATACATTGACAAACAGGAAATGTAGCTAACAGCACTTAATTTTTAATCTGACCTTAATCGAAAGAAAACCAGAAATTGAGAAACAGGTCCTAATATAAAAAAACTTACCGAGTTGGAGACAAAGAAATATATATGACATCAAACTTTCAGATTATTAATACAAATATGGTAAGAAAATCTCCTGTGGCTCGGATGCTAAGATTTTCTTACCTCATAGGTACAAAAATATTATTGAGTTTGAGTATAAACAAAATGTGGATTGTAGAGTGGAGAAATTTGGGCGGCTCTTAACAACGAGGTCTTGAGATGCGATGAGTGCGAACAATGTGTAAATGTAGCAGCGCTAGAATGCGAGGACCGGGGAAACAGTAGATACCCGATAAAAACAGCGGATAAGCTGCATCGTCCAGCATGATTCCCACATGTGAAAACCCGGGAGCTCCCTTGCTGGGAATTGAACCAGGTTAGAGTTGGTGGGAGAGGAACGCTATTGTTGTTACAACACCGCGGCCACTAAACAGGGTGTGAAATTCATAAATGACAAGATCTACTATCTCACATGCAAGGCACTGATAAAACTAAGATGGTTCAATAAATTAATATTAAAGAATATTTTTATGTTTATTTGGTTTGGTGTTCGAAGATAAGGGGAGGAGGGTTACCACAAATACTGCCGGATTCATCATCAGGTATTTTATATTCAAATAATATAAAAACATTGTTGTTTTCAGATAAAAAAAATCTTTAAAGTTCGAGAAAAGGATGTAAACTAGAAATTTTGATGTTTTATTGAAAAAACACAAATATATAGTAAAATTTAAGCCTGAAGAAATTTTTATTTGTGCTGGCAGTATACAAAATTGTCCTGAAATACAGGTACAAATGCTGTTAGGTGATTTCCTATTCAAAATGGTATGAAAACATTATACGAACAATGTCGTACAGTAACTCGTAAGGAAGGTAGCCACCCTTGATAATCGATATATCAAATGATTCTATTCTGTGAATAATTCATTCTTTAACTAACACATGAAACCTGCGAATAGTAGTGGTGTACTATCATCCCCTACATTGTGATAATAGGGTGTGATATGATAGTGTCTTACCAATGTGTGTGTAACCATTAGGTATTTCTTTAAGACATCATAATCATACGTACATTTCGTGAATGCACAATACCGTTACCTTGATGTAACACTCTCAGGCGAACAGTGTTCGAGACAACGGACAAAGTTTGTAAGGGTGAACTTGGTCGCCAGTCAAGTACGCAACACGCATTACAAGGCAGGTTGTACAAATATGGCTTGACTGCTGTATGTGAATTCAGGTAATGGTGACAGGACAGCATGTTTGTACAGTACAGGCTCTGTGGGTTGTTGTATTTCAAATGGGAAGACCGTAGGACATAACTGCAAGATAACGTGCCATGGAAATCATCCATGTTTTTTTTTACAGTAACTTTTCAATACGGTGACCACCAGATTTGATACACAAACGACAGCGACGCACACTCGACTGTCTGACAGGGGCAAATATGTGTGGGGTGTTGCGAATGATAGTACAGGCATCAGTAATCCGGGCGCGAAGTTAAGTTACCGTGTTGACTGGGGTCTCGTATAACAATGCCTTGAGATGACCCCACAAAAAGAAATCAGTTGGCGTCAAGTCTGGGGAGTGTGGTGGCCACCTCAGTGGACTGCCTCTTCCTATCTAACACTCACCGAATGTCACGGTAAGGTGGTGATAGGCTTCAAAAATGAAGTATTCAGGGGCTCTGTATTGCTTGTACCCCATACGCTGGTGTGTGTATGTGTAAATTCATGTCCTGCAACGGAACATGCAGTATGTCCTCTGAAAATTCGTGATAAAGGTGGCCAGTCAAACATGGTGGCAAAATTAATGTCCAGTGAAGTTGCCACCGAAAATGCTGGCCCAGGCGTTAACAGCAAATGTCACTCGATGGCGGTGTTAACCATTGCATGTGGATTTACATCGTTCGAAACGTGACTGTTTCGACTGTTGAGAACGCCATCGTGCGTTAAAGCAGTCTCGTCTGTCCACAGAATGTAGCAAGGAAAGACAGGATTGTCTGCGCAGTGATGCAGAAACCAGCGAGCGAAATCGGCACGTGGCTGGAAATCAGCTGGATATAAGGCTTTTCTCTATGATACGGGTGAAGATGTTGTTCGTGCAGAACCCTCAACACACTTTGGTGTCTCGCATGCGTTGTGCGAGCATTTCCAGGTATGCTACTTGATATCGAATCGGCGATGCGTTCCAACTCTTACGCCTGAAACCTGGCTGTCCGGATGTTGCGATTCATGCCGGTGTCATACCTGTTCGCTGTAAATGTTCTGGTCTCGCGAAACCGTCTGTCCACAGACGTGAACATCTGATGACCTGGATGGCATCTGTTTGGAAAGGTCTGTTCATACGAACGTGCTGCCTTTGCGTTACCACCCACGGCACCATACACGAGATGCATATCCGCCATTTCTGTGCACGTATACTGACTCTTCATGTTGCGAACCAACAGTGCAATGCCACCCTGTCACACACGCTAACAGTGATAACACACAGCTGCGTGCACAACTGTCTCATCACCCAATACAAACTGCCTTGCAATGCGGGTTGCATCTCTGGC
This sequence comes from Clitarchus hookeri, assembly GCA_002778355.1. Taxonomy (NCBI): domain Eukaryota; kingdom Metazoa; phylum Arthropoda; class Insecta; order Phasmatodea; family Phasmatidae; genus Clitarchus; species Clitarchus hookeri. Next base: position 159,215 of record NQII01000692.1, read on the forward strand.
AGGTAACCAAGAGCACCCTTACGAGCGTTGTCTGTTTTCTCGCAAACTGTTTGCCTGAGAGTGTTACATCAAAGTAATGTAATTTTTTAATTAACATACGGTACGCATCATTATGACATCTTAACGAAATACCCAAGGGTTACACACACTTTGGTAGGATACTAGCATACCAACCCCTAGTGCCTCAATGTAGGGGATGATAGTACGCTACAACTGTTCGCAGATTTCAAGTCTTGGTTAAAGAATACATTATTCACAGAATTGCTCTTTCATTTCATGTAGGTTTTATTATTTTCTGGTGAAACAATTTAAAATATCTATTTTCAAGGGCAACTACCTCCCTTACGAGTTAATGTACGACCACTTTCATATAATGTTTTCCATCCCATTTTGCATACCTACAGCGTTTTAACCTGTAGTTCAGGAACATTCTGTAAATTGCCGTGAAGTGGAAAGAAAGCAGGCACTGTAGTTGACCTCGTATTCACATTTATTTCTTTAAATTTGCCTGTACTCTTCCCACTCTGTAATCCCGGGGATGAAAACGAATATTTTAGTCTTGTGCTGAATTATGCAAAGCCTACAGGATGGCACAAAACTTCGGAAATGGAACTCTTCAAACTTTCTATTACAAACTGAACAACAGTACTTTCACAAATTGCATAGACTTCGATATCGAGTGCTCTTTCGGAAACAATGTTATCTGGTATATCTACAGTGCATGGTGATTACAAAGGGTAATTTATCCCACACAGACCAGCCACGGGGAAAACTGAAGATGCTGGCCCCTCAAATAAGTCAGATATTGAAATTGAAGGATTTGAAGTGTCTGACGAAATACTAATAACTTCTGGTTCGTCATACCTGTCACTCTTAACTGCTGATCTTATTTCGCACTATTAGTAAAGACACGGTGCCTCAACTAAAGTAACACGATTTAAAAAAAAATTTATATTTGGTAGTGGGTCATTGGACACAAACCATATTGGTTTTTTCCAAGATATCACTTTCCTCAAACCACCTTTTATTGGCAGTCGCACACATATTCCTTCACATAGATGTTTTATGAAACTGTCACAGTTATATTCATGTTTGTATTACTCAAATACTATGACATCATTAAAACGATCATCCAAGTCTTGGAAAAAGAATTTACTAACATCTGGATAAAATATTCGTGCTCCACGGAGTATTCTATTATAACATGTGGTCTTGACCAAACTAGAGGTGCCCCACAAGTATAACTGCTTCTTTATGTGAAGGTGTCTGCAACCAATATTTGTGCCACTCTACATCTTTATTATAGCAACACATGAAGGTTGAATCAATAATGCTTAAAGAGCCTTCTTTAATAGAGCCACATATGATTGTGTGAGTTCTATTATAGGAACGAGAAGTTAAATATTTCAGTCTGTCAGTGTAAAGAACATTGCAATCAAGTAGTTTATTATTGTGCTATTTGTGCAGGGTACGATTCTGATTTTGTGTCTGGTGTCTATGTCCTTGGCTGTAAATTGTGTTTTAAATAGTTAAATACTTTAAAGGTTGTAATTTAATAACTGTTAGTGCGTTTGTTGTATGAGTTAGAAATGTTTTAACTTGTTAAGAAAATCTTGTGAAGTTTGTTGCACACCGAAGTATAAAGTACCATTTTAAAGGTGCAAAGTTTGCTAAACAGAAACTTTAATAGTAAATGGTATAATTTACATTTGCAGATGTCCTATTAATGTAAAAATATCAGAATTTAAGTGTATTTGTGAAAGCCACCTCATTGTGTTCAGTATCGTTGTTCATTTTCAAATGCAAAGTTTGAAGAGTTCCAGTTTCAAATTGTTGTCAAGTGGTGTTTGTTGCATTAACAAGTTGTTGTTAAAATGTCTTTCAAAATTTCTGTATTTTTGTTGTAGGAATAAGATTAATCCATGGTCTGAATTTATAGAGTACATTGGTGGTTTCCAGAAAATTCCTTTTAATATAGGAAAAATAGAATTTGCTGGAAAAATAGATTACTTTGAGAGATTAACTTTTGTAAATGTTTTTATAGGAAATGGTTTGTTCCACAATGGGTGCACTCTATATTGCTATTTTGTAATAGTATTTATAAAAAAATTTAAAAGGTTTGAAATAGAAAATCTGTTAAAATATTTGTCTGTGTCTGGTGAAGTTGGTTATGTTAGAAGAGAAAAAAGAATCTTTAATCACATAATTGAGGAAAAATTTAACATTAATTGATTTTTAAGTATCGTTCTTGAGAGGTTTCAACTCCCGAACACTGGACCAAGGTCTAGGTGACTGATTTTAAAACGCGAAAATAAACACGAAACCGTTAACATGAAATCAATAACATGGCAATATATAAGATCGGAGAGGGTTGTGTCCACTTGTTCCACTGCTGTAGATGATTCCAATAGTCCATTGACCAACTACAAAAAAACTTGTGCAGATTTTTTAAAGCCATAGTCACCTGGACAACAAGCTTAGATTAACCAAACATAAATTTGTGATGGCTATGCCGATGAGGAAATGACCAGATGTAAGAGCTGTTGGGTCTCTGGGATCGTCGGAAAGTAGACAAATATGCCTGGAATATATAAATACTTCAATTTGTGTGACCAGTATGTTGAGCACCCCGTGTGTAAAACATGTCATTCTTATGACTCTGTGTAAGAGGAATTTTAAGGACTTGCCTGCTATCCCGCAGACTGCTGAAATGAGTCACTGGGGGTTATTGGGAATTAAATGCCACTTCATTCTTTTTTGTGTGGCATAACCCCTAAGATGAGCTTTTACTTTTCACTTTTAAAAATAGTGCGCAATTCGTACAGTTTTTTCTGAGCTCCAACAAAATTGCATCCATTATCACAGTAGATATTTGTACATTTATCCCAACGAGACACACATTTATTTTTAGCTGCCTGGAATGCTGGAGTCGACATTTCACGGACAATTTCTAGATGGAATGATATTTTCTACATACAAATGAATAATAATAATGTAACATTTAATCTTGGTCTTGCTCTTGCGAGTTGCCGATTTTGTATAGATTGGTGCAGTGTAATCTACTTCACAATTGAGGAATGGCCTTGTTGAATTGATTCGAATGTGTGGTAACTGACCCATTAGTTCTTGCGAGTTCTTTGCTTTCAGTTTTTGATAAACAATCCAGTGATGGAGAATGCTTCAAATAGAAACTCTTTAATTAATAATTCAAAATATTTTTTCATTGATGAGAGTAAAAACTGAGAATTAGTATGAAGCAGTCGCTAATGTTAATTTTCTATTAGCAGTCATGTTATGTTGTGTCTTGGAGGTAGAAGTACACTCATTTGCAAAAAAAAGATAACCATAAACGAATCGCGCAAATATTTCGAAGTTTGCCACACAGTATCGTCATAGCCTGTCACGTGTCCCATTTTCATTTAATGTCGTTTGCTTGCGCAGATGTACAACTAGAGAGTATCCATCTCCCTCCAACATTTATTGCGGTAAGACACCGAATAAGGCATTCGTAGCAATGTGAACAGTGTGAGCCACATAGACAAGTTAAATGAACATGCAGCATGCCCTGACGATACATTCGACAAGTCTTTGCCTAGCTGGATGAGTTTGAGAGAGGCTGCATCATTGGCCCCTGAGAAGCAGGTTTGTAAGTTTCAGTGAATTTCTTGCCACTTGCACCATTCTGCCTACTTTGTGAGTCTGGGTTGGATGCAGTGGAAACAGGAGGGTACACACTCTCATCTAGAGGGCCTGGGTCGACCCCAGCGGACTACCTGCAAGAAAGATTGTTTCATTGTGTGACAGGCTGTAAGGACTCCACAGGCAGAGCTACACACCATCCAGAGGCACATCTTACTGCCCACCAGTACCATATCCAGACGGCTAGAAGAGTGGGATCTGTCGTCGCGGCATCCCTTACATCTACCATTAAGAACTGAGCAAAGCTGAGCACATCTGACCTGCCAGGAACAGGCAGCATGGTAGCTTACGGATTCGAGATGAGTGGTGCTCAAAGACGAATCATGTTTCTATGTGGATGCAGATGACTGTAAAATTTGTGTCTGGAGACATTCTGGCCAGCAGTGTAGTCCATGGTTCATTGGAGAGCTGTGTTTCACCCCAGTTAGAGGTGTAATGGTGTGTGGTGCAATTTCCTACGAGTCCCGCAACCCACTGGTGTTTATTGAAGGAACCCTGTTTGTGCGGCGCTACGTCCAGGAAATTTTGCGACCCCGTTCCTGGTGCAGCTGACATCCCCATTTTCCAACAGGATAATGCTCTACTACACACAGCACACATATCAATGACCTTCCTTTATGATGTAAATTTACTTCCTTGGCCAGCAAATTCCCCAAATGTCTCACCCATAGAGAACATTTGATACCATATTGGATGTCAACTTTGGCTAGCAGCAACTACAGCAGATTTGGAGGGTCAGTTACACAAGCTGTGGAAGAATCTTCCTCAGGAGAACATCTGATATCTCTATGCCCCAATACCCGACCATACCGATGCCTGTCTCCAAGCTATGGGTGTTTCAGCACAATTCTAATTGAATCTTGCTAGTGTTGGTCCCTTGAAAGTCATGCTTGGTGTAGTACAATATTATGATATTTTCTGTATATTAAGTACCTTGTCCTTTACCTATATCCTCTTAATGACCCTGCGATAGCTCCTTCAGTGAGTAAGTGAAGATATTTGGGTGGCTCGTAACATCGAGGTCTTGGGAGCTGTTAAGGATGAAGCGAGGTAAGTATGGAGCAGTGTCAAAATGCAAGGGTGGGAGAAATGGGAGGTCCCCGAAAAAAACCACCCGACTAGCGACATAGTACAGCACGATTCCCACATGGAAAAATCTGAGGGTGACACCACTGGGAATGGAACCTGGTTCGTTTTGTGGGCGACATGTAGTCTAACCACTACACCGCCATAATCCCGGTGCCTTCAAGGTGATCATTTTTTTTGCAGATGTAATCGTTGATGGTTTTTCTCGAAAGGAATCTCTGAATTTTGAGACTGGCCTCAAATGCATCTCAACTGAAAATTGCACAAAAAAGGAATGAGGCACTTCAGTTTGTTTCTACTGAAGATTTAATGCCCATGCTTCAGGTCATGAATTTCCCTTGGATATTTCTGCAGCTGGGCTATTCTGATACAGCTGTATAGCAATTTCTTAAGTTCTTCTTATTCAAGTGTACTATTATTTTGCTTAACATATGGTAGCCTACAATTGTGTGCTAACCTGAAGAAATATGATTGGAGCCTTGCTGATTGGGAAAAACTTCTTATAACACCATGTGTTGTTTGTGATGAGTCTTGATGTGAAGTTATGTTCTTCAGGTACAGATTGCATTGCAGACTGTGAACCCACAGACGAAGATATGATTGAAAGCCATTGTTGCCCAAACAACTACAAGGAATTTTCATTATGCTGGATTAGACAGGCTCCCAGTTAAATAAGATATGCCGAGTTTTCTCCTCAGAAAATGTGTCACCACTCTGCTGGTGATGTACTCTCTTGAATTGTTAGGACACTTTTAGCAAAAAATTTCTTCCATTTTGTAAGCAATGCCGACAACAAGCCTAACACTATGGGGGATTTGGATCATACGAAAGCTTCACATATACTAAGGTTGATTGCACCTGTGGCATTCTTGAACAGAATTGCTGAAATAAGCGATCGACATATTTCCAGAATTGGCAAGGAAACCCCTTTAAAGGGGTGCAAACTTATATTTCGAACAAATCATTTTGACCATGATTTCTCCCCATTCATTCTTCGATTGCCCATAAAGACATTCTCTGTAAATCCTCTCAGAAGCATCTGAGGAGCAGTGAAGTTGGATGTCAATTGTAACGCCTGGTGCTAAAATTAAACTCTCTTTTCTTATATTGTCAACAAGAGTAATCTGTTCATTTAGAGATTTCCAGGTTCTATATAGTCCATCCCAGTATGCCCTGCCACATATTTTGAAGGAAACTCTTGCATAGGATTACTATATGTTTGACCAGAACAAGAGGATCAAATATTGAGGAGATAATATCTACAATCATTATTTTGGTGAAGCTAGTCAATGCTGGGAACCTGATGAATTTGGTTATATTTACGATCTGGAGCTAATCTGCTGCTGGATGCCTTGTTAATCTGAGTAGCTTTATATCATCATTCTTATCAAGATGCAATGAAACACCTGTCTCTCTGAATTCATCTGGAATATTCCGAAACAATTTTTGATGATTAGTGTACCACTTGTGAAGAGAAAATCCAACTCTGTCTAAAAGATGCAGAAGTTATCCTTGTAGTATTTAAGATACTTTTACTGTTGGGATCCAGACATTCAGTAATTCACATAAAACTCATGCATTGCCATTTCCGATGCCTTAGGATAGGTTTACTTTCTTCGGTAACAAGCAACTGTAAGCACCTGGTCGCTATTAAAGGTTCACTAGTAATACTCTGAAGAGCCAAAAAAACTGGTACGCCTGCCTAATATCGTGTAGGGGCCCCACGAGCACGCAGAAGTGCCGCAATACGACGTTGCATGGACTCGACTAATGTCTGAAGGTATGCAGGAGGCAATTCACACCATGAATCCTGTGGGGCAGTCCACAAATCCATAGGAGTGCGAAGCGGTGGATATCTCTTCTGAACAGCACGTTAAAAGACATTCCAGATATGCTCAATAATCTTTGTGTCTGCTGATTTAGGTGTCCAATGAAAGTGTCTAACATCAGAAGAGTGTTCCTGGAGCCACTCAGTAGCAACTCTCGACGTGTGGGGTGTCGTATTGTCCTGCTGGAATTGTCCACGTCCGTCGGAATGCACAATGGACATGAATGGGTGCAGGTGATCGGACAGGACGCTTATGTATCTGTCACCTGTCAGAGTCATATCTAGACGTATCAGAGGTCCCATTTCACGCAAATTGCACACACCCCATACCATGACAGAGCCTCCACCAGCTTGAACAGTCCCCCGTTGACATGTAGGGTCCATGGATTCATGAGGATCTCTCCATGCCCGTGCACGTCCATTCGCCCGATACAATTAGAAACGAGACTCGTCAGACCAGGCAACGTGTTTCCAATCATCAACAGTCCAAGGTGGTGTTGGCAGGCCCAGGTGAGGCGTAAAGCTTTGTGTCATGCAGTCAACAACAGTACACAAGTGGGCCTTCGGCTCCAAAAGCCCATATCAATGACGGTGTGTTGAATAGTTCGCACGCTGGCACTTGTTGATGCCCCAGCATTTTAATCTGCACCAATTTGAGAAAGGGTTGCACGTCTGTCACGTTTAATGATTATCGTCAGTCGTTATTTGTCCCGTTCGTTCACGATCTTTTTCCGGAAGTAGCGATGTCGAAAATTTGATGTTTTACCGGACTCCCGATATTCATGGTACACTTGTGAAATAGTCGTACGCGAAAATTCAAATTTTATCGCTATCTCGGAGATGCTATGTCCCATCTCTCGTACGCTGACTATAACACCACGTTCAAACTCATTTGAATCTTGATAACCTGCCATTGTAGCAGCAGTAACCAAGCTAGCAACTTTGCCAGACGCTTGTTGTCTTACATAGGCACTGCCGACCGCATCGCGTTACTCTGATTGGTTCCATACCTCTGTTGTTTGCATACTCACGCCTATGCCAGTTTTTTTGGCTCTCCAGTGTACCAAATGTAACAGTTTTTAGCATGTACGCTTTAACTGGATATGAGTTATTTCTCCACAAGATTTTCTAAACATTACAATATTATGAATCAAGCTTGTTTTACAGATACGTCTTAGAAACATCTACTGCAAAACCTGTTATTCATTGCAAAATCTTACAACAATGAAGCATAAGTCCTGCTTGAGTGTTGGCCCAACCGTCAGTATGTTAGTCATAGATGTGCCATTGCTTGACTTTGCAGATGGATCGAATACCATTCTCATGTACGTGGTTGTACTTGTATTCTTGAAGAATGGAAGTAGTATAAATCTGGTGTTACATTAATAACTTCACATATAATTAACATTTATCTATTCGTGTAAATCCGAAAATAATTTTAATGAACAAATTAAAAAATTCAATGTTATTGTTTAGATTAAATGTTCAGGGCTGTGTTAATGTACATTGCTAAATTTGAAATTGTAAAATTTATTTTGTATTATTATTTTACAATTGGCTTAGTTGTTATCCTATGATTTATATGTCTATTTTTTTTAATTTAGGCTGGACATATATATGTATATATACACCATCAAAATTTTATTTTTAAATTTATTTTACAAATTTATGTTTTTATTGACCACATAAAATAATTTTTAATTGAAATTGTCCTGGAAAATTATTTTTAATATTTACTTTAAAATATTTCAATTTTCAATAAAAAGATCAATGTTTTAACTTTATAAAAAGTAGTCTAAGCTGGCCTTCATATATAATACTACTGGATGATGTTGCATGTAATAGGTGATTTCCTGGGAATATATGTAGCATGAGCTAGCTGCATGTGTCCCACGAACCGAAAATATACTTTCTCATTTACGTTTTCTATTTAGTCTTCTGTCTAGCTGGTAGTACCTTGTGGCTGCCATTTGACATAAATATTTCAGTTTTGTTACAAATTGTCGAAATGGCAACCAAACTATAAATAATTCCGATTCATCTCTTAAAAATGATTCGCTGAAATTTCTTTCATGATGAATTTCTTCTAGGATTTTAGGAGTCTTGCAGAGATCATCCATTTCCAAAAAACTCTTGAGATGATTCGGATTGTCATCTATTCTTACAAAGAATGCATTTCTTGGTTGCTGAACTGAGGTTTCAGAAGTGCCTGATTCATGGAATCTTCCTGCAATTATCCACCGAAATTCAGTTTTTTTGCAAAATGGGATGGTCTCTGGATCGGTTAATCTTCACTGGGTAGATAATGTCGAAGAATACTTCTTTTGCAAGTAAGATATCATTATTTCCTGGTGGTTTGAATGTTATGTTTGTCAGCTGGATGTCAGTTGGGCTATTCCAGTGGCGACAGTCCACATATCTCCTGCGCAGATCACCAGTTATCATAGGAAAAACGAAACATTCAAAAGAAACATTATAATTTGTTACGCAAGAGTGCGCAACACTGTGTTTGGTTTTTGTAATTACCATAATAATGCCCAGTATATGTGTTGTATTTAGTTTTTATTAAATTTTAGATGTTGCACTCATGCTTCACTAATGAAATGAGATGGTGAACTATAATCCAGAAGAGCCCTACATATTTCTAACTGGCTGCTGCAATATAATTTGTGCTTCAGTTTTGAGTGAGCAATAACCGGATGTTTATGGTGATTATGGACTGCTGTATCTTAAGCTGCTTGATGATATCACAGCGTGATATTGTTTAGGTGGCTGCAACTGGTTTTCACGATTGCTTTTACAGTGTGGTTTCTGGTAACTGTTCATGCCATGGTGAAGCAAGGTATGGTTTTTCTCTGAACACAAGTGACAGATTCCTCATCTACACTGCCTAATGAAATGGCCACATTGTCGACAATTCAAGCAGAGGTCATTTTTAACAAATTCTTAGAGCTGTTGAATGCTGGTCTTCGTTAATTCTTCACACTTGCATAATGCACGATGTTCCTTGCAAAACCTACATTGGCTGCTGCTGACTACATAAGATTCTGATTATTGTTTGCCATTATTGGTATTTAAAATTTCAAGATTTACATCTTGGGTAGGTTGCATCATTTCCATGGACTTATATCTTATCTCAAAGAAATTAAAGAGTTCATCAAGGATCCAAAATTTCTCGGTTGATATAAATATTTTCCACTCTTTGCAAGTGGTCGCATCGAGCCTCTCTAGCATCGATTGGGTGATCAGCAACTCATGCCGAAGAACAATTATGTATACAGCCTCAATAGCATTAGGACTTCTCATAACTTGATTAATAAGCTGCTGGAGATCCTTATTTGGATGCTTGTTTTCATAGGGCAAATTTAGCAAACACATTAAATGCGCAGTGAAAATCATACGTGGGTTAATATACCTGTGGCAGACCAAACCCCGTGCAAATTTTAAAAGTGTTGCAAAAAACTGGCAAGTTTTCAATTACCTCGTGTTTGTGTGCATCTGAAGTGAGCGAGGTTAACAGATAATGGAATTTCTGTATGTTGAAAATGTGTTCATAGTTTATTAATGAGCTACTGAATGTACCACAAAAGTGTCTAAACATTGTTCTATCCTCCAAAGCTGCGAAGTGTAAAAGTTGCCTATTTCAATTTTTTCTTACCAGCGAATGAAGAAACCTACAAATGTGTGTTACAATGCGAACTATCGTCTGACACACTAATCAATTGCATCAACCTTCTTTTTATGCCATAGGCTAATAAAGTTTTTCAAAAGATTCCATAACTTCAAAGGGCGCCTCGAGACCTTCACCAAAATCTAGTTCTTCTTGAACTACCAAATACTTGTTTCGGATTATGGGGAGCTCATATAATCGTACTCTAACTGCCTGCACATCTGCACCCTTTTCCAAATTACCTTATGTGGACATGCGAGTAAGACTGCCCTTAGTGGAAACTCTAGTGCAATTTAATTTTTTGTTTGTTTTTTTATCTATGCTGCATCAGTGGGTAGTAACAGATAGAACACAAATCAAGGAAATAGTATTGGAAAAGAAATTGAACTAGATAAGGTGTTTGTATACTGTGCTACTCTAGCTCCGACGACTAATCCATTGTGGAACAGCTGCCTCTCGCGTGATGTCCAGCCATCCTGTCTAGAAGCCTAGAGCGTCCGCAATAGGTCTTCAGGAACGGTCTCCGCCTGGCGTTGGGGAAAAGCTCGTGAGGGAGGCCCAATCAAGGACCACGATCATCTGAATAAGAGCTACCTGGGTTGAGTCACGCGCGTCTTACAAAATAAAGAAAGGCAAAGTGGATTATGGAAAACAGAAAGGAAAATGGAACAAGGGGAGTGAAATAAGTGGGCATACGATATACAACGTGTCTCTAAAAATCACAGACAAACTCCGGGAGGTAATTCCTTATAAAAAATCAAGTAGAAAATATATTGGACCCTTTGTACCTACATACAATAATAAGGGAGAAAATACCTCTTGAAAATCTAATTTTTGAAAACAGTAATCTTCCAAAATGTCGGAAACTAAGTGACATTAACTTACAATACTCCGAACATTGTTTTCTGTTATTGGGATCCTTAACCTACAGCAAACATGTGTTTATACCTTCCACGGTAATGCAAATAACGGGGGTGGCCACCCTCTTAGTGTATGCAACTTTTGTACTGTCGGGATTTTGTAATGTTTGATGCTGGCCTATTGAGCAGTATCACTTACGTAACAAATATGGTCCTTTTGTTGCAATTTCAGGAGATTCCTGTTTTCAAATTTGATTTTCAAGGTGTCATTCCTCCCTTGATATTGCATGTAGGTAAAAAATGTGTCCTTTATAATTTATACTTCATTTTTCATAAGGAATCTCCTCCCGGAGTTTGTCGGTGATTTTTAGAGAGACGCTGTGTGTGTATACAGGCTTATTTCCAAAATCATGGAACAAACATTGAGGGGTGGTAGAGCTCACTAAAACAAACAATTATTGTATAGGAATATATGGGCGGAAGTGACGCGTTCATGTCTGCTTGGCTTGGAAGCACGTTCTTGCCTCGACTGCATATGTGAGGCCATTTGCTCCGCTGACGAGCACGGGCACTCGGTTCTATTACCCTCCCACTCTTTTAAAGGCAACAACTGTGGTAGAGCATACGGAATGATGTCAAGATGCTCGACGATGTAAGTTTCACTGAATTGAAAAAGCTTAATTTTCTCGACTATTCTCTTCCATTATCGCATTTTCAAGGGACGTGACTGGCTGGTATATATAAGAAACTAGTTTATGGTGAGAGGGAAGAATATTAAGGTATTTAATGAAGAGTGATCACTATCTCTGAGAGACATTAATTTCAATGTTACATGTCGTTTTCGTTACATAAATTTTATTATGTAAATCAGGGAACTTTTCTGGAATTGTGGGAAACTTTAGTTGTAAAGAAATGTATACATTGTAAAATGTTTAGATTGAAATTTGGTTTTTATGCTGTTTGTAATACAAAGTAATAGAAAATATTTAAAATTCATGCATAATTGACGAATTTGTGTACATTTTGAAACAAACTTTTAAAGGACCTTAGTGTTCAATATAAATTTTGTAATTTTATCAATAGCATTTTGTTTGAATTGTTTTTCATTATAACTATAAGTATCTATAAGTGTCAATTATAATATTGGAACAACGGTATTGAGTTTTGTGATATATGCTTACGTAATTTAAATATTTGTTCCTAAGAAAATATTATTTGTTTATATTTTGCTTTGCATATCGTAAATTGCCATTCAGCTTTTCTTTTCTTTTTTCTTTTTTTTAAAAGAAAACTGTATCTTGCTTAAATTAAATTGAGAAAAAACTAAGCAAGTTTTACAACTTTACACAGATCTACATTTTCACAGCTGAGTGGTACACTGCATCTTAACATTCGCTGTAAATGCTCGTTGATTTTTTTTTTTCATTTATTGCATGTATTGAAAGTTTTTTAACAAGTTACTTGGAAATCATTAACGTGATATTAAATTCCTTTTTTTTATATTAGAAATTGATGTGATCAAGGGATGGATGTTGGACCTTATAATGTAACGAAGTGTGCAGGGACACTAGGGAGGGCAACCCACCTTCGTTACAAAATAAAAAGCAATTAAAGTTTGATATCTTTATAATAATAGTGTAAAAAATGGATTACTCTTTATATTGTTTTATTGTATACTTATCGGCACGTACTTTCAAGTATAATAAATATTGTAATGTCCATTGCTGAAAATTTTTTTATAGATAATTCAATCAGAGCAGGTTACAGTCAACATGTCAAAATTGCGAATGATAGAAAAACACATTCAATTGGATAGAAAGTAGCAATGTGTTGGTAGCAATCGGCGAAAGATTGTATATGAAAGCAATTACTTGCATAAATAAGTGTAATGACTTCATATTGTCCAAATGTGTAGACATATACCACAAAGTAACACTGATAGTATATGTAGTAAGTGTGTACTTGTCCGCCAGTTGCAAATGAGATACTAAAAATAGCATGTTATGTGCTTAGGAAAAAATTGCTATAATTGCCGTTACAATAGTACAAGGTATCTTTTTACGAAATTAAAAATTCCATACGTCTAATTATATATAATAATTTAATTATAAGTTACAAAATTTACTTTTGAGAATGCAGTAGAGCACTTACTAGTTCAATTTGTTGTGACGTATGGTTACGGAATGGCAATCTCAATCGTGAAAATCAATGTACATCACTATTTAGTGAAAAGGATTTTTAATATAATTTTCAAACAATATATTTAATAGATTTAGTCTGCACGCAGCGATAATACACATCTAGCTGGTCAAATGCCAATTCGCAAAATTGTGTAAAATATATACTTTTTTTTTTGTATTTTAAGTTACAACTGCATTTAGGGAATTTTTATAGGAGACTCTGCAAGATAAAACACAATTTTTTTATCGCGATTTTGCTGGCCAGCGCTAGTTGCAACACACATCTCTGTCAACCAAAAGCGAGCCGTTGGAGAAAAGCCAGTACCGACTTATCCCATACGAGCTAGGTTCAATAGGTTAGGCCAATCTGAATTATGCCAAAGAGTACCTGAAAAGCCGATGGTGGTTTCAGCCCGTATGGGAAAAGTATTGGAATGGTTTCACCTATAATTGTAGGTCTAACGGTTGAACGTGTAGAATGGCAATATATATTTAAATAAAAAAAATGGCTTTGAAATGTTCTGACTAAAAAGTAACTCAGAAATGTGGTACACCTACTGTAGACTATTCGCGGTTTCTTCACACTTTTTTAATCTAACCTTTGAAAAATCGCCCTATGTATGACGTGCTTGGTTATTTCCTAAATATACCATGTATAAAAAGCGTTTTATACTTGGTTAACATAAAAGTACATTTGTTTGGTTAAAATGAATTTCTTCCAATATTTAATCTATAAATTATAATATTTCATTTGCAACTAGGACTAAAAACAGGGAGAAAATATATGTGTTGGTAATGTCTTGTAATAAATAGTTTTTATGCAAAATATTATTAAACAAAGTGTGCACGAATGCGGTGCGGTGTCCCTTTTCTAGACTCGGTTAAGCTTTCTTTGCATGAGGTGGAAGAATATCCTAAAATAAGAACATTAGCAGAGCTTCAGGAAAGTTGGAAGTAACCATGAATTGGCTATATTACAGTATTAAATTGTCGTTGGATAAATATTTTGTATGTAATTATTATGACAGAAATAATTTTTGTTTCACATGGTATCTTCCAACTTTCTCACTCTTAAAATTCAGACCTAACGTTACACGAAAAATCCTGATTTCATGTAAAATTTAGTGTTATAGATAACCAGTCATAAATATTTCATTCATCCTCATATCAACACCAACTGATAAATTTAACTATTCAATATCTTTATTTTTATTGTTAGAAAAGTCATTTAAATATACATGGAAAAAATTATACAACTACTTTGTAACTCCAACCTCATTATAAACATGTTTTAGGAAAAAACAGTACCTACGAAATGGGATTTTAAATTTAGAATATAAAAAAAATGATTTTGAAAGATCAACTTTGCTTTTACATTATCAACATTATAGCTGAAAAGCTAATTGTTAATTTGTCTGGTTTCACCAAAAGGCATTCGGCGACTCCGGTTAGAATTTTCATCCGAGTTCTGAAGTCAATCATTATATGTCATGTAATAAGCCTTTGTATTATATTTTTATTTTGAAACATATCTATATTTTAGGAGATCTCAATGCTGCATTCTAGATGTAACATAATGTATTTATATAATTATTACTGAGAATTCTTTGCGAATGAATAATACAGATATGATAAGAACTAAACTAAAGAAATCTGTGAAACAAGAAATTTTTATACATAAACTTTGCACTAAAAATGAAACTTCAAAAAATGTTAAATGCTGTCTTCTTTAAAGATACTTGTAATACACTTATAAAGTTCTTAGTAAAAACATTACTTAGTAATGTGAGTACTAATGCATCTTAAGCCCGGATGACTACCCGAAAATATTATGCACGAAGGGATGTTAAAAAATGTTTTCGTCTTTAAGCAGAACTAAAAATTGTGTGACTTTCATTTGAACCTTTTGTACCTAACGCGGGAACCTTTCAATCACATTTAAAACACACTTCTTTATCTTACCTTTAAAAACGAGGATTTAAAAAAAACATTATTCAATGCTCACATTTTTAAAGAATATTTCCTTAAAAGTAGCTAGTGTCCTTAAAAAACAATTGAAATAAAGCATTAAGGAAATTTTTTTTGAAACTAAATAATTAATTAATTTAAAAAAAATTTTAACTGCCGATTTGTACTTTATTGGTTTTCTTTTGTTGCCAGTTTCGTGTTCATGGCACTAATGGAGTACTGCTTGGTGAATATCGTCCTGGGAGACAACGAGGGACCGAAGCAGCTGGCAGAACAACCAAAACCAGACAAGATATTTGATGTAGCAGCGAAAGTAAACACTTCATAATTCTCTTCTCATTATATGTATTTATAGTCATAATTTATTATTTGCCCATTTTACGCGATGTATCGTAGTTAATCTAAAACACTTAAAATGTGACTAGAAAAATTTATTCACAGATATTTTATTTGCAATCTTCACTACGGTAATGTGAATGTGTGATATGTATGCAATCATATGAGTATGGCTGTTTCGAGTTTTGTTTAAATAAACTGAAAACTCATTTTAACATAGTCCTTTGGAAACTTTGTAACAGCAAGTGCAACTTTGTGTCACATGCCTAATTTCTTTCATATTAAAGCTCGAAGAATCCATACGCATTGCTATGTTCTTTATAATTAAAATTTTTAACTATAAGGTTTGGTGGCCAAAAACGAAACGTCTTTGGCCCTCTTAACAAAACTTGTCTGTAATCAACAAAACTCTATGATAAAACACTTTACAAGCTAATACTTTTGAAATCCTTTCACACATAAATATTAGTCGTTAGACAATTTATATTCAATGGAATTTGTCTGTCAAATGGCGAAAATATATTGAAAAGGGACTATTTGTAATAGTGATTAGGAGAAGAGACGTTATGGAAATGTATGTTGAGGACAAGAACATTTTGTAAAAGTAAATGTTGGGCAAGGAATCATTATGAAAGTGTGGGGTTAAGGAAACACAAAAGCCATATTAGCAAAGAAGACGTTTTGTTTCTGAATTAAGGAATACATTCTTCAACCTCTATTTTTATATGGCTTCAGGGGGAGAGATGCTTTGGAAATTCAAGCCACTGTTATTCTTATTTTCGAATGGTACAAATGACGATTTAGAAGCATAATTATGCAGATTTATCGATAAAAGAATTTCAGGATTCCATATACCAAAAATACATTTTGAAAAAAAAAATTGGGAATGGCAGCCACATGTATACTTTAAGATTTTTGCTGTAAAGTTTTAAAATGAAAATGCGTTGTACAAGGTAAGCCTTATTGCACGAAGTAACCCCAAAAGATTGTACAACGAATGTGGAATTAAACACCGGCTAGTACTTTGAATAACATCGACAGGTTGGTTTCCTTATAAATTTAGTTATCCTGTAAACATAGTTATAAATATTTTTAACAAAATCCAAAAAATAACCATAGTACTTACTCTGTGCGACAAAGGGAATAATAGATATTGGAAGGCAAGATACTGCTGTGGTAAGGTTTGTCGTTATGGCGGGACTATTAGGGGCGAATAAAATGGAAGTTAGCATTAAAGAAAGCGTTTTCTCTGAAATTACCCACTGCGCCAGTCAGTCAATTTACCCTTGCACAGAAACGAGCGCAAGATTATTCCCAGGGGGTATCGTAGCCTGTTCTTTTATTCCCGAGGTCTTGACATCTTACCAATGTAAACAGTATATTATTGTTTGTTTATGACCAATAAGCCCTGCGTACTCGTAACATAAAATGTTACGACAGAATACTGAACTATTTCCCAACATTTCATAATTGGTTTTAACAGTTGTATTACTTTAATTTTTAATCATTTCGAGGGTATTATTTTATTTAAACTATGGATTATTGATATAATAAATATATGTTGGGTAATGTACAATGCACCGAGTATGCAGCATACGAGGCAACGAGTAAAGAGTGCACGCCGTGGAGGAAGCGCTGTAACACGACGTGTCGTGTCAGCATATTCGTAGCACAGCGGCGGGCATGCATACAGCCGGCCCCTGGCGAGCAGATAGTTGTTTAGTGTTATACAGGCTGGTCAAGTGCGTTACATCGGTGCCCTCCTGATGGTGCGACTTCAGGTGTTCTATGCCACGGTGCTGCACGGTGCCCAGCGAAGCATAGATACGCGGAACATGTGTATTTGTAGTGGGCAAATAAAAGTTAAGTTATGTAGCACAGACTCACGAGTTGTCACTTTACCATAGTTTCTTTCCTGAGTCCCTACGACCATTGGGACTGTGGCGATTACTATATGGCAGTACCTCGTTCCCCTGTGGGTGTAGTGACAATCCCGATCTGATATGAAAAGAACCTTTACAGGATTTTATTGTGTCAGAAGTGGGAATCCCACCGAAATGTTTGCCAGAAAATACGACACGGTTTCGCGCATGAACTTTGCGCCACGATTTACCGCAGGAATCTGCTGTCCGAAGTCTGACATTTCGCCACTAACATGCTTGGCGCAGAACGACTGTGACACAGGACTTGTGTGAACTGCGTGCTTTAAAATGTCAGGATTGTAAAGATGCGAGTTATACTCATGAACATTTCGCGTGTTCGTGTTCGTGCTAAAGACCTTTGTTAGTTTGTTCTTAAGAACTTATGGCGTACATCCTTGTGAACGGTATGTTTCAAGCATTCGCGAATGTGTCGCGAAACGAGCGTCACCACTTCAGAGCGCTGCTCTCCATCGTGCCACTCACATCAGCCGAGCGCGGCTGCTGTGTCTCGTTTTGCGGAGCGCCGATAACGGAGTTATCGCGCCGACGCACCACTGGGATCAGTACACCAGCTATCCTCGTGTCCACCTGGAGTTACTCTGCATTTCGTACAGCCACATTGCTGGAGCTGAGGTGAGTTGTTCAACTACATTTTATTTATCTGGATGGTGTTTGTCACGATGGCCTCTAAAGTTGCAGTAGAAGTGAAAGAGCTTGACCTGAAAGCTGCATTTTACCACCTGATATATAGATTGTAAGGGCAAGAGCGTGAAAATTCGGAACTCAAGAGACAAGTTGTCAGTACACCAGTGAATTTAAATGGGGACAGGTCGTATTTGTCAGGTACTGTACAAATGCATGTTAGAAATTTTATTTTGCTGCCAAACTTTCCTTTATTTAGTGGCAAGCCCGAAGACAATGTCAAAGTATTTTTTTTATTAAGATTGAACAGGCTGCTAATGTTTATAATTTGTAAGAAAGTGAAAAGTTAGCCTTTGTATATCTCAGATTTACATGTGAAGCTTTAGATTTTGTTCTTGCTGGCAGTGCTTGCCAAGAGGCTGAAACTTAGGAGGAGCTTAAGAAGCATTGGTTAGAATGATTTTGCAGGGAACACAATGCTTAATTTTATAGGGAACATATGAGTTGCCTTAAAATCATGGACAATGAGTCTGTGGAGGAATCCGCAGACAGGATACGCATAATGAATGCTAACATGTATGATTTAGGCCCCAAGAATGAGCGAAATGAAGCAGTTTAACACGAAGCAGACCAACCTGCTCTTGATGCTGTTTTGAATTATTTGAGAGGCGAAGTAGGCAAATGTACACTTATTTCACGCCTAGAAACTTTTGACGACGCCCTAAAATCCACAATAAATGTAGTATAAGCTGATAAACACCCTGGTAAAGAGCAGGACACCCTGCTAATTATCCTGGTAAATTAGTGTTCGCAGTTGAGAACGATTGAGACTAATGTTTTTTTCTGCTACAAGGTATATCACAAGATAAATGATTGACGTAAGAGAGCAAAAGAATTTTTCGGTAGTGGGCAGTCAGGGATTGTAGTAAGTGATAGCCCGAATAAGGGAAAAAAAAGAACAGGACAGTATGTTAAACAGCCTTGGGACTGGACTAGCCACGAGTTACAGTAAAAGTGCATAACTGCAACAGTGTCTGACAATGACAGATGACTTAAAAGAAAATGTAACAAACAGAGGCAGACCACTAAAGTTAATATATACTGGCGTGCAAGTATTGTTTATGTGGCAACATGTTTAACACATAGCTCTATTGAGTCTACAAGAGCCAAAATTTTGTTTCTCGTCTTTCGGGCTACAAGTTAAAGAATTTTGGAGAAACTGCTGTAGGCACACCTTTCATAGACATTGCTACCCAATGTCTATGAAAGGTGTGCACAGGTCGTACAAAATAACTGCACTTGTTGCAATGGAATAATCGGGCTAGATATTCTGAAAAATCACCGAGCAACTGTAATGTAGCAAAACAGAGCCTGCAACTGGGGAATAATTTGTACTCCCATTGATAGTGCACTGATAGGTCGACATCACGAGCAAATGACTGCTGCGTAGGATTGCGCGACCCAGTCTATCCAGTTAATATTACTAAGTCATAAGTATCTTTAGTAACTGGTGCGAAAATACCACCAGGTACAAGAAAATTAGTCCGCATTATGGTGTCTCTCCCAAATGTTAATGTGGAAGATTACTGCACTCTATTAGTAGAACCTGCTCGTGAATATGATGAATTGAATAATCAGCACTGTTATGTTGCTACATGTGTCAGTACAGTTCGGCATCGTGAAGGAAAATTAGAAGTACCTGTGAACATTTTGAACATGAACCCAGTTGAGGTACAAATTCCTCAGAGTACCAAAATTGCAGTGTTGCAGCTTATGGAAAAAGGAGATGTCCTTTCTTGTGCTTGTGATGTAGACTAGTCTTTTGTCAGTGAAAACATGTATCAGTCAAGATACTTGCAAGACTTGAAGTTGTTTGATTGAGTTGTTACAGTTGATTCAATGCTAGATCTAAGATGAAAATTAAGTCATTTGTCAGGAGAATATAAGCAGTTACTAGAGTCATTGTTGCAGGAGTATCGGCATATTTTCAGAGGGAGAAAAAATTTTCCTGTTACACCTTTGGTCCAACACAGGAAATATACAGGAGATCACAAGCCTATTTCTATGAAACCATATTGATGCCCTTTCATCAGCAAACTAGTACAATACATAGTAGAAGAATAGCTTCAGTCAGGATTAATTTTGCCATAAGAGCCAAGTGATGCTTCTAGGGCTTTTCCTATGGTTATTGTTTAAAAGAAATCTGAAATTGGAGATATCAAATATCTATTTTGTATGAACTACTCTCCTCTTAATGCCATTACCACTCATGTAATATATCCATTGCCTAATATACTTGAGTTTATAGATAACTTGGGTCAGTGAAAATATTCTCATTTGTTATGCTTGCCAGCGGGTATCATCAGATCGGAGTTCATCCTGATGAACAAGCTAAAACTTCGTTCATCACTGCTACGTGTGTAGAAGAAAGTTTGTCTTCCTTATGGTCTGGTCAATGGTCCTGCCACTTTTCATAAGCATATGGACTGTGTTTTAAGAGGTTTGACCCCTACTCAGGATCATGGCTTGCAATTGATGATGCGATAGTATTTAGTAAAGACCTGATACAGAATGTAGAATGCCTCAGATCAGTTTTTAACAGGTTTGAAAAAGCGAATTTGTCCTTACATCTAAGGAAATGTCATTTTGTCGTGAGTGAAGTCTGCTATCTTGGGCATGCAATTAGTTTTTCAGGAGTAAGTCCAGATCGAAAATTCGTTCAAACTGTCCAAATTTAACCGCGTACCACAAGAGTAATGGAATTACAAAGTTTTCATGGCTTATGCAAATATTACCACCGTTTCATAAACAGTTATGCTACAATTGCAAGACCCCTGGCCAGTTTTAAAAAGGCAATTTAATTTGCGTGGACACTGAGTGTGAACAATCATTTCTTACCTTGAAGGAAACACTAACAACTGCTCCAGTTGTTGCTTACCCAGACTTCAGTAAGCCTATCATATTGGTGACTGATGCAAGCCAGTTTGCCATTAATAGTGTCTTGTGTCAAGTTTAAAATTGTGAAGAGGTTAAATTTGCTTATGCCTCAAGACAGTTAAACAATACTAAAACAAATTATTCAGTATTTGAAAAACCCTTAACAGTAGTATGGAGTGTCTAACATTTTCGCTGTTGTTTGTTAGGGAATTAATTTACAATATTAACAGATTATGCTGCACTCAAGTGGATGTTGAGTATGAAGGATCCTAGTGGCTGATTAATGTTATGGTTCTTACTGTTGAGTGAGCATGCTATCAAGATTCAGAATCACCCAAGTAGAAAGCATGGGAATGCAGGTTGCATGTGTAGACGAGTACGTCTTATAGAAACTAGTACCGAGGAAAATATGAGTGCGGAACAACAAAAGGATGAAGAATGTCAACTTTTCCGACAGCAGCCAAGGTTCGTCGAACAAGACTGTCTTCTGTTTAAGTAAACTAATTGGGCCTAAGACTCATCGTGCCTAGGTCGCAGCAGGATAAATATTTAGAGGAATGTCATGATTCTGTGTATGCTGGTCACCGAGATAAGAAGCTACGAATCGTAAGGTTGTTGAAAGATACTGGTGGAAAAATCGCAAGCAATCAGTAGACCACTATATGCAATATTATGTATCTTGTAACCGTAGAACACTACTAAAAGAAAATCTCTAGCTACTCTTGTTGATCTGCCAGAAACAGAACAACCTTTCCAGAGACATTGTACGGCCTATGCCGAAAACTGCAAGTGGTAACCGCTTTATCTTGACAATTGTCGAACACTTTTCGTGATACTTCTCAAGATGCCTGGTTTTGTAGCCTCTCCCTGATGAAACAACTAAAACTGTAACTCGAACTTTTGTGTTTGACTGGATATTGAAATTTTCTGTGCCAGAATCAATTATTACATTTAGGGAACAAATTTTGTGTCAGAACTTATAAAACAGCTGTCAGCTTTTGCGAATAAATAAGTTGAAAACGACTCCATGACACCCACAAGAAAAGGGGAGAACTGAGCACGTGCATAGGACAATTGCTATGATGATCAGCCATTATGTAAGCAGCCGACAATATTATTGGGATGTGTACTTACCTTATGTTTGTGCAGCATAAAGTAGTCAAGTTGATAACAGTACCCGATTGAGTTCATTTGAAATCGCGCATGGCATGAAGGTATATACTCCTTACAAACACCTGACTGTACCACATGCAGTTGGCAACAGCCATGTTGTTGAGTTAGCAAGAAAAATGCATGATGTGTAGAAGTCGGTGAAGCAATGCAACCATGCCAAATTCCTGCAGCAAGCCGCACAGTACAAGAAGGCAGTTGACAGGCAGTTTAAGGTTAGTTATCCCATGTACCTGAGCAATCCAGTGTTACACAAGAATCAAGTCAAGAAGTTCCAGCAAGCCTGGAAGGGATCGTATTAAGTCATCGAGGTGTGTTCTCCAGTCACCCTTAAGTTTCAGCTGCTATTTCATTCTGTCATTGTCCATGTCAAACAAGTGAAGCCATACATGGGTCCAGCTACGCTAACTGCCCCTGCAACTGACGACCAAGATTGTCTGCATGAGATACCACATAATCTGCAACTAGCTTCAGATCCAGTCAAGAATTAGCCAGGATGTCCAGCTACGCCGCTTCCAGATCCTACCTCAGCACATACCTGCGGAAAAGTAGAAAATGTTTCGCCTACAAATTCCCCATCGGCATAGGTGAAACCATTCATAACTTACAACCTACGCCGACATCGCCAGTGAAGTGCAAAGAGTGTGAATTTTTGTATTGTTGAAATTTGTGTTTTGTTTTCTTGCTTCAGAAATAAGAGTGTAGCCTGATGTGCGTTCGGTACGTCCCTTGTCGAAGGGAGACGGTTGGGCGCGCGGTGTCCCTCGAGCTGTGAAAGTGCCGGGCGCCAGCTCAGTGTTGAGCAATGAGATCGGGTCGTGGGTAATCACCCTAGGGGACTCGAGATAACACACCGTCAGATAATAGGAAAATGCCAGCTGTATGGCCGCTGCGCATGCCCGGATTAATGAACGCACTATTGGTTATATGAAAGATGATTATTTTATTGAACACTTAACCGAACAGACATGTGGTGACCGCATGGTCGTAAAATATAACACACTAATAAATTCCGATTAATTAAGTCACATGATGCTGCTCTCCCCTCGGTGCGATGTAACATAACATACAAGTTATTTCGTGGATGATGTGATGATACGATTACTGAGTGAGGTTGCAGCCTCAGGGGCTGGCACCGAGGTTCTTGTGAAGCGAGAGACTTACCATGTCCACCCGCATTGAAGTGATGAAGCGTACTAGGCTGAGAACTGCGCCGGCTCCCGCTACCTGAGCACGGCGACGCCAAGCGGTGGAAAGATGAAACATAAATGCGACTTAAAAATGCTAATGAGATGTAAGAAAATGATATACCTTAGATTAACATAATCAAACACAATTACCCTATACAACTTACATAATAAAACACAATTACCCTTGCACAAATACATAATAAATCAGGGTTATATTAATATTAAATATTTGCATCGCAGCAGCCACTGTATTGCCAACTTAGTAATGTCACATGTCCCTGGCTGGCTAGGTATGTGATAACTGTCTTTAAACACGATAAATATGATATAAATAAATACTGAATATATACACTGAACCAATAAATAATAATTATTAAATTATTAAGCTCTGAATAATTAATGACACTGGTGCAATTTACACACATGGAACAAATACACTTGATAATTATGACACTGAATAAATACATATAACCCTGAATAAACTATACTGATGCACTCCGATCAATTATGTCGCACTGATGTAATTATATTGGTGAACTCTGATTAATTACATAGCACTGAATAAACGATATTNAATCACTCTTGCCCACATGCCTGCTTGTGTGGTGCATCTGGAGTGGAGGACACTACTGCGGCAGTCACAGAGGGCACAAAGGTACCAGTGAATGCCTGGTTCACGTCAAGTCATTAAATGTAGGTAACGTGTTTGGGCGTCAAGGTGATGTAATTGTGTCCGACAGTGAGTACATAGTTGTTAATTTTAATATGTCTGCTTTGTCTGAAAAATGTCACTAGCTACACAATGTGTTAGATTTAGTGTGCAAGGCACATGGAAATGAATCTCATATTCATAGAGGTAATGATGCTTATGATAGTATTTTTGATATTGCATTAGCCCAGCTGAGTAGTGGACATAATATTTTTAAAATGGAATCTGAAAGATTTACATATTTGTTGACTGAGAGTAGTGTTAATGTTAGATGTAAATGAGGGTATTTTGACATAGGTGGTAAAATTAGTAAAGCTATGTTTGGTACTGCTGCCTCTGCAGATTTGGAAGTCCTAAATCAGCATATTTAAAACATTGATTAAAAGTCAAAGAATAATGTATCTGATATAGTCAACAATGTACTCTTGTTAATAAATGTATAAAATAGAATTGTAGATCATATTGATTTAGTTCGAAAGATTGCTAATGATTATGTTAGCCATTATGAAGTCTGGTACAAAAGCAGAAGTTTAAACTTAAGAGCAAGCAGTGTGACATGTATTTATGTTTAATTCACGAATAGTTCTGCAAGGAGTTTTGTTGCGAGCTAGTGAAGCTCTTACCAATGCTAATTTTGTCAAGGAACTGAAATCTGTGTGAACAATAAACTTGATAATGTGCTCATCAAGCCCAGTGTGTTTCTAGATATGTTAAAAATAATTTCAGTTTCGTGCTGCATCTTATGCTCTATGCTCCTGACACAATGCACAACCGAGGTATGAGATTCACCAAGTTCAAAGTTGTGTTAAAAGTTGTGCAACAGCACAGTAATCTCTGCTAACTGTCTTTTTATATTCTAGCTCACAAGCTTTATCTTCTGGGAACACCTAAATAATTGTTGGAAACTCTTCAACCACCCAAAACCTTTTTAGTACCACATACAATGGTGTTACATGCGATAGTATCACTTTTCCGACCCACATGTTAGTACAAGTTGAAGCTGAAAACCTGTATGTATATTATGGTTTGTCAACAGTTCAGGCAGTTGCTCAAAACGATTTTTTAAGGCTTATAATTGAGGCGCCACTTGTAAATTAAATTACTCATTTTGAATTGTTTCAACTACATATTTTTTTCAGTGTTTATTCACAATTTGATGCAACATGGTGAATTAATAACCCCTGACTTTTTGTTTTTAAGTTGTCAGGAATTATTGTGGTTTGTTGGATAGTAAAGAATTGGAAAATTGTAAATCACATGGTGTAACAGTACGCAAAACAAAAATTGTGTTGTATAAAAGGAGCTAACCATTTCGTAAAAGTTCATTGCTTCTTAGAAAAACTTTTAGCAATTTGTGTTCCTCAAATATTCTGAAGTTGACAAAGCCATTTATAAGAGAGTTCAGCATACTTAGCATACCATGGATGTACAATGAGTGAAGAGGGAGTGAAGAGATTTTGGCGGCTCTTAACAGCGAGGTCTTGAGAGCTCACGAGGGTGATTGAGATGAGTATGGAGCAGCGTCGTAATGGGGGGGCGGGTGAACGGGAGATCCCCGAGAAAATCCGCTGACCTGCAGAATCGTCCTGCACGATATCCACATGTGAGGATCCAGGGGTGAACCGGCCGGGTATTGAACCCGGTTCGCCTTGATGGGAGGCGAGTAGGCTAACCATTGAGCCACCATAACCCCTTGCATGTAAAAGTGAAAAAATTACTTGCTCCTAGTAATATAAACAATATCTGGTAATGGAATAATCGAAAATGCTTTCCATTGTGTTTTGATATCAAATTATTATATTGCTCTTGCCACATTAACCGATGTAATGTATCTGAATGTGAGTTATCCTATTTTACACATTCCTGAATTTCAGATTAATTTCAATTCTGAAGAAATATTTAGTTCGTGGCCGAATAATCTAAATTTAGATAAACCCCTGTTGTCAGAAAATGATGAGTACCTACAGCAATATGAGTATAGTGTACCATGTAGTCAAATCATGCATATTTTAGATAGGCCAGAAACCTGTTCAATTGCTGTCGTTAATATTGTCAACTCTTGCGTGTTGCACATTTATATTAGTGTTGGTGTAATATGTGTAGTAAAGAAACGCTACCTTGCCAAACCCATTAAAAACAGTAAAACCGACTCTAAAACAGCACCAGCTTCCGAAGTTAAGATTGTATGGCCTTGTACAAGCGAACTAAGCTAGTCTGAAAAGTAGTTGTTCTGTGAATGTTCGGTTTTACTTGTGTTTTGTCATGTATCAGTATAGTTACAAGTTTGAAGTGTTTTGTCAGTGTTGCTGCAGTGCTCCATTCTTCAAATAGGAGTATGTTATTAAGGTTATGTGCATTGCACCGAGTATATGCAGCATACGAGGCACAGAGTATAGAGTGCATGCCGTGGAGGAGGCGCTGTAACACGATGCGCAATGTCAGCATCTTTGTTGTGCAGCGGTGGGCATGCAAGCAGCCGACTGTCATCCATGCAGCCAGCTGTCATCCATGCAGCCGGCCCCCGGCGAGCAAATAGTCAGTTGTTGAGCGTTGGACAGGCTGGTCAAGTGTGTTATACCGGTGCCTGCCTACTGGCGCGAGTTCAGGGGTTCTATGCCTCGGTGCTGCATGGTGCCCAGCGACACACAGATACTTGCAACATGTGTATTTGTTGTGGGAAAATACAATATAAGTGGTGTAGCACAGACTCGCGAGTTGTTACCATACCGTAGTTTCTTTTCTGAGACCCTATGGCCATTGGGACTGTAAAAATTACTAGGGGGTAGCACATCGTTCCCCTGAGGATGTAGTGACAATCTGGAACTTATATGAAAATAACCTTTACAGATAATAACTTTGGTGGATTTAATTTCTTCAAATTTTATTCACGGCTTTTCTATATTCATGTGTTCCAGGCAAAGCCTTTACACAAGTTACTCATCTCCTAAGTTTGCCATCACCCTGTATGCAGAAGCGTGGCACATGTAGATTTTTTTACCAGATGTCAACTGTCATACAGCATTTTTTCTACTGCTTCATCCAGCAGTGCCAAGCCTGAACTTTGTCACACCACACATTGGTAGATTTTCTGTGGCAACAACATTTTATACCCATGTTGCTACCCAAAAAAGGCACGAGACTACCATTTGTGAAAGTCAGAGCCATCTAGCATTGGATTCTGAAGCTTAGGCACATCATCTTTGAACGCTTGAAGCATCTGTTTCGCTTGCATTCAACTTTAAACCAGGCGCCTGACTTATGGATGGGCCAAACAGTTACATTCAAATAAAAAGTTCCGTCATTCCAGTTCCAAGTAGATAACATGTTCCAGTAACATGTTATTTTGTAACAGGTGACTGAAAATCATTTTTTCCCAGCATCTTTAATCTGATAATAATGATTATGTTGTTCAATGTTCCAAGCCTTAGCATTCCAAGAAATAACATTTGCGCAAACACACAGATGCAAGTAGAGACATACCGAAAAATTATTTTGTGTAAGCACACAGTTGCAAACAGACACATTCAAAAAATTAACATTTACACATGCACACAGTTGCAATCCGACACATTCTGACACTTTTCAGGGTGGTCACAGATACATTAGATAAAGTTAATGTCTGGAGAGCGTAAGTTAATCAGTTAGGGAATCCGCTCGGGTTAACACGAGACTATTGACGTTAGCCATGGTCGAAAACCTGGGCTAAAGAACCCTGTGCCACATATCTTAATAAGAACGCGCGTTATGACTGACGTCGGCTAAGTAGATGCTGGAACATATACACACACCCGAACTGGGTTATTGTGGCTTCCCAGAATGGTGTTCCAAAACACTTCAATACATAAAATACACACTGACTTACATGACGTAGATAATGTGACAGGTAGTTGACGTTGTGAGGGCCTGTCGCCCTTAAACTCCCTGTGAAGCGTGAGTAAAGAACACATACACTTTGTCTTCAGAATACGAGTTGTATTAAAGAAATCCAACGAGATGTTACACACGAAGTTAAATAGGCGGGCAGCACGAGGGTTCGCACTGGCCTGAGCTGTCCTCCACAAAGGCATCACGAAAATGCTAAACAAAAATTTAAGTAGACACTATAATGGAGAGGCGTGAGTCTACTCTGGAAAGGAGGCAAACTTGGGGGTGCACGAAGTATAAAAGAAATTATGTTCCAGTAAAATTAAAGTATATGGACGTGAAAGGGTTGGTGCGCAAAAGTTGCTTCACAATCGAGCCACGTGATCGACCTGCTCTGATGCCCACTGTTGCTAAACTGAGGAGGGGTTGGCGAGGCGGTGGTAACGGTAGTTGTACATCATCATCCAAAACATAAATTCACTCGAAATGAATGTAATGAATTGTATGCAACATATAACATTGATGTTCACATACGAAAAGGTGATAAAAATTATGTGACAATAATTTTTATGAGAAATTCAATTTGTTTCAAATAAAGTCTTTCCATCACCTGAAAATAAAATACATGTACATAGCCCTTTTACATGATGAACAAATGGCCCTGCATTTATTAATATTTTTTTTTATTAATTTGTTAATTGTGTTAAATTATACAAATAATTTTATCGTGGCTCAGTTTGGGTTTGGTATCCCACTGCTAGAGTCAAAACTTATTATTTTATTTCTTTATTCAAAGCTCTTTCTGAAGACATCTCTTACAAACTGGAATGTTCGTTTAATGATATTTAAACAATCCACTAGTTCGATTTGGAAATGGTTACTTAATAACTTTGATTTCATTGACCATGTGGTCGGCACTTTGTACATATACAGTTTTAGTGTTGGTATAAGAAATTTCTCACATTCATTTGTAGCGGCACAATAATTACTGGTGTTATTTATCACATTACAGTTTGGCCATTTTATTATGTTGGGTGATAGTTTCACTTTGTGGTACTGTTATTCTCTGCACTGATTCATGCAGCATGACTTGTACATGTGACTTCCAGTCAGGTTGTGCATGGCCAGTGTTTGGTTTAGATAGTTCCTACCTGTCCCTGTAGATGGTGTGCGTAAGTCGGCAGGGTTATGGTGGATGCATCAGATGGTGTCAAATGCCCTTCCATGTGGGAGCCCTTTCGGCCCTGAGCATTGCTGATGTCTACACCATCTAGTAGCAATGTGGCCTATGTCATGGGCGTGGCCACAGCTGGTAGTAATGTTGGGCGGCGTCGAGATGCCGGTATCCCGGCAGCTCGGTGATGCAGGTGCGATGCTACTGTGCTGCTCTCACTGCAAGGGTAGTGCTGTGGTAGGTGCCGGCGGTGCTGTGGCTGGCAAACCAGGATGCCAGAGGCGTCGCTGTCCCATGGTATAATTTCGGCTGGTGATTATGTGGGCCAACCACTCTTCTTCCCACTCCCTGTCACCAGTCCCTTGTCAGTCGTGTAGATGCTGGGCATCGGTGCAGGTAGGGGGTGGTGTGGCATGGCTGCCGTGCTGATGACTGACAGTGAGGGTGCTACACTGACCTGTGCATCTCCCTAGATCTCCTCGATGGCTGACACTATTTCCATATTGGGTGTCAGCATTACAGGCGACGGTGCAGTCATGAAGGGCTGAGTGACATCTGTTCAGCATGGAAAAGAATCTGTAGCACCGTGCTGACTGGTGACAGAGGTGCTAGAGGCAAGATCAAACAGCTGGCTTCAATAGCGTCCACCGAACCCTTGCTGGGTGGCTGGGAGCCAGGCACGGATGTGATTGAAGGCTGCGATGTGAGAGTTTCTGTAGGTGCTCGTGTAACGCCGGTGGTTGCAAGCTGTATCGCGCTGGAAAGTGGTAACAGAGCCATAGGCAGACAGCCCCACACATCTTCCATTTCTTCCGCTGCTCCCCTGTTGGATGTAAGGATGGCAGGCATTGATGGTTCGAAATACAGAGGTGACACCAGTGATGCTGGTTGTAGAAATATTTGCAAATTATGGCATCGTCTATCCCTCCTCGATCCCTGCTGGGCTTGCCCTGTGCACTGTGTTGATAGGGTCCTATGGGTTGCAGTCCTTCAGGGTCAAATGTTCTGTTAGCCATCTTGGTTGTTGTTGTGTACCGTTTGAATGAGTGGCGTTTAATGTGTTGCAAATCCAGCATTTTTTCACATAATGGTATGTGTTTCATGGGTAATACCAGGCCAGTGGTATTTGGTTGAGATATTGCGTTGTGTCTATTCTGCGCCCAGGTGACCGGCAAGGTGGTCATTGTGTCCGTAGGCAAGTACCACTTGATGGGCCTCTGCTGGGACAAACGTTTCCCACTCATTGCTGTCACCTGTCGGAAGAACTTCCAGTCGATTGTCTACAACTCACCAGTTTTTGTGAACAGTTTGTGCGCACTCATGACACCATTATGCCGCATCTGGAGCTGTTTACTGTGCCTGCAAGATGTATGTGTATAGCTGTTGTGCAGTGATTTTAGCATCTGTGTTAGGATGGATGTAAATTGACTCAGACATGGTGGTGGGCCTTCGCCACTGAACTGTGGGTGATTGAAAGGTGGCAACATTGCTTCCCACTTGTATGGGCAGTTTTCACACATGTTTAGCCCTGATGAGCATGAGAACACGTCTTATAACTCAATTTATAATCCCAGTACAGTTCTACCACAAAGTCATAGGCATGCATAAGCATGTACCAGCATGTAAGCTTGCTTTTAGATTCGCGCATCTTGTGTAGCCACACTAAACTATTGTTGTTAGTATGGAGAGTGAACCGTTGGTACTCCAAGAATTGTTGGTATCACTTCAGGGACCAAATGATGGCATGTCATGTCATGTCCATTTACTATCGGTGATTTACGGAGAAGAATTTTGCGCTCTCGTATCCGATTATAAATCACTTGGAGTCATTGTCTAGATGAAATAGGACAGCACCAAGCCCTTCCTGACTTCCACCAGTTTGCAAATACAGGTGCCTCCTAGGGTCTAGGCGAGAGGTAAATGATCACTGGTGGAATTGGCACTTCAATTTCCGCGAATGCCTAGTCAGATTCTGGGATCCACGGGTTGACAAGAGTGATGTGAGGGGCACGGTGATGTTAGTGACCCCTTGGAAATAGCGGTAGAGCTAATTTGTAATTCCAAACATTTGCACAGTTGTTTGTGTGTTTTTGACGGGTCCCGCTCGTAAATGAGTCGCAGGTGTCCTACACTAGGACGATTTCCAGTTTAGTTTACATGTCCCAAGAAATTTTATTCTGTCTGGCCAATGTGGCACTGGTGATTTGCGCAGTTGTGGCTAACGGCTGCAAAATCTTCCTGCACTAACACTAAGTGTTCTAGGTGTTCCTCCCAGCTGCCCTACCAAACAACTACATCATCTAGCGAGGCAGTGACGAACTTTTCAATATAAATGTCCAGTATGTGTACTATCTTGGCTTGAAAATTAGCTGGTTCGCACTTAAGACGAATGGCCACAGCATAAAATTGACACCCAGCATGGCGAAGGTGGTTATGTGGTGATCATTAGACATGACTGGTATTTACCAATATCCAGAACAGAGGTCAAAGAAACACATGACTTCTAAAGAACCGAGCAAACTGAGAGCACTGTTTAAGTTTGTTACTGAAGAGGCTGAACTTTTGGAAATATACATAAAACCTCCATGTTCCACATTTCTTAGGAGCCAAGGTTATAGCTGAATTATAGTTGCTCTCAGAGGGCTCAATAACACCATCACATAACATTTCACTCGTCTGGGGGTCAATGATATTGCAGTGATTGGCTGTGTAGTATCTGGGCTACAGTGGTTCCTCATGACTCATTGGTATAGGGTGATCTGCAATACCGATGCAATGGAGCAGGTCTTCACACGTAAACTCATTACTTTGTACTTGCAAGATGCTCTGCATGGCACTTTGAATTTACACAGGGATGGCGTAGTCGAATTCATGGAGATTTATAGTGTCTAGAATGGTGGGTTGCTGGCACCCTAGGTTGAAAACTGTTATTCGTCATGTCTGGCCGAAATGAATGAAGTCATTGAATAACTAGATGACAGCTTATGATCAATGAGGAATGGCACTCCCTGAATAAGGTCCAATCTGAGATCTTGCATAACTAGATTGAAACATGCATGACTTTGTCTCTGGTGGCTACAGTTACCATGGCAGTACCATGGGTGTGGCCAGATACGTCGCACGTAGCAAACTGTAGAAATTATTATTTTTATTCGCACTGTTCAGGGGCAATACGTTTTTCACAAATTAAATTATGTGAAGCTTCTGTGTCGATGAGTGCTAGTAATTATTATGAATTAACGTAAATGTGTATGCTAAGTGGACTGTCGTAATTTTAAAAAATTTGGCCAAGATATGACTTGATGTTTTTCCAGTTATCCTTGCTATTTCACTGTTTCCTACGATAGTAGGTTGACTCCCCTACCCCCAATTCCCATTTCCCAGTGCGGGGTTTTCCTTCACTTTACAGTTTGAGCAGTTCTGCCAATTCATCTCTTCACTGGGGCAGTGACGGCGGGTGGTGGCCAGTCAAGTGCTGCAGTACCATTACATAGTCTGGTGGTCGTGCCATTACTGCGCGCGGGCTAGCCCACCCAGGTGCGTTCAGCTGGTTGGGGAGGTATCGATATGCCCACGTGCACCACTGTTGGTGGATCGCAAGGTGCTGTGTTTTTGTTGTCCCGCTTCCTGGTGGGCGTGGCAGATGTAAACACATGCATTCCCCATGGTAGTGCGCTGTGTTGACCTAACTAGGTGGCATCTTGGGAATCACTGGCGGTTGATTTTACGAAATTTTCATAGCCATTGGAAATCGCTGGTCGCAAAGCGCCTCTGAATTCTGGAAGGACTGTTTGTATCACTGCTTTAAACACATCTGCAATATGAGGGTAAAACCAGGCTTCAAAAGTTACCTTGCTTGTCACAAACATTTCCAGCTCTTCGTGACCATGTTGCCACTCCATGAAAATGCTCAGCTGTGTCTGTAAGGTTGCCAGCATGCTGGTATACCTGGTAGAAAATTTTTTAATTGACATTTCCCACGTAATTTGGTACTCAGAAACAGACCTACACCACATATGCTTGTCACTGGTGAGTTGTGCTCGAACTACACATGGCCACTCCTCGGGTGGAGTACCATACCATTGCATTCGCTGCACACATTCCAACACGAATGCTCGAGAATACTCTGAGCCCTGACCAAATAATTTCGGGAGCATTTGAAATCTTGCCAGAGTAACTGCTGGAATTGTATGCAAAGTTTGAACAGTTCATGGCACGAATGGCGAGGAGGCCACTTCAGGCTGCATTGGTTTGAGCTGAAGTACACTATGTGTCAGCGGTGGTAAGGGTACCAAATGTCCTTGAGCATCTGGAAATATTACATTGAGTCTCATATCGACCTGTGGTTGGTTGGGTATGGCTGAGTCGCACTGGGTGAGCTGTTCAGATAAGCAGTCCTGGCACTGTAATTTAGTTTTGTAAAATTTTGAGCACTCGATTGGAATCATGAAGGCGAAGTGACACTTGCGGCTGCAGCCATTACAGGTTTCAATGTCCCGAGTGGATTGTCTGCATTTCGGAAAGTATCACATGTCCACAGTGGCACAGGTTTTCATGGCGGCATAGTCCGCTGGCATCTTGAGGTCGACACGAGACAGTCCTTGGGTCATGCTGCACTGAGTACATATTAACTGTACAGTACGCGCACTTATGCATTCTGCAAAGCTGAGGGTGTCCATAAGGTAGTCCCCCGGCCAGTACATACAAGAGGGCTGGTCATGCCCTGGTCCCTCTCGCAGGTGTCAATTACTTCGGATCTCGTACACGTGTTCAGCAAGTGGGTCAAGTAGTGTTGGCGTCGAAGTGGTGTATGTTGTCATAGGAAGCCAATGCAAATGATCTCTGATGGGTCGTATTTGGCGAAGCAGTCATCGGCTTTCTCTTTACTGCAAATGACACAATGGTCTGAGGCCAACACTTCATTCCGAAACTGGCCACATGCGTGGGTGCGCGGCACTGCGATGCAGGTGTGTGAATGGTGCTTCGTGGAAAAACTTCGCGGGGGCTACGACCCACCTGCTCGTGTGGGTGTCCCGCATGCATGGGCAGCTTTCTCGGCGGTTGTCGTGGCATGTGCAGGGGTGAGGCGTTCGCGCTCTCCCTCCCCTACAGCAGGTGGTACAGCCGACTAGATGGGTGTGTGGAGGCAGCAGAATGGGAGGTGGCAGCTTGCTCCCTTTACCCCCATGAATGCAGCACCAAAATGGCCGTATTTTCGTTTTACACTCGCGCTAATGGTGATAATGGCAGCTCCACAAATGGTCATTCTCGTGGCTACGAAGTTTATCTACATTTCGGGGTGGTCACAAGGTCCGACAGATGAAGTTAATGTCCGGAGGGTCCACGCTAGACAGTTAAAGGAATCCATTCTGGTTACCCAAGACTCTTGAGATGAGCCACATTTAAAAAGCCTGGGCTAAAGAACACTGTGCCCCATGTATTAATGAGATCGCATGTAATGACTGACGTCGTCGGCTAAGTAGACGCCAGGGCATATACACACCCCCTAACTGGGGAATTGTGACTCCCCAGCATGCCATTCCGATGAACACAAATAAAACATGTCAATACACAAATTACACATTGACTTACATGACGTAGATATCATGGCACGTAGTTGATGGTTGTGAGGGCCCGTCGCCCTTAAGCTACCCGTGAAGCAGGAATAAATTGCACATACACGTTGACTTCTGAATACGAGTTGTACTAAATAAATTCAATGATATGTTACAGACGATGTTAAAC
The DNA here is from genome assembly GCA_002778355.1 of Clitarchus hookeri. NCBI lineage: Eukaryota > Metazoa > Arthropoda > Insecta > Phasmatodea > Phasmatidae > Clitarchus > Clitarchus hookeri. The sequence goes on from NQII01000692.1 coordinate 194,195, forward strand.
GAGTGTACGGCAGAGGCTCCGCACTGGCCTGAGCTGTCCTGCACAAAGGCATCACGGAGAGGCTGAACAAAAATTTAAGTAATCATTATGCTGGAGAGGTGTGCGTCTACGCCAGAAGGGAGGCTAACTCGGGGGTGCACGAAGTATAAAAGAAAAAGATGATCGAGTAAAATCAAAGTCTACAGACGTAAAATGGTTGGCATACAAAAGGTGCTTCACACCCGAGCCATGTTATCGACCTGCACTGATGACCACTCTCGCTAGACTGAGGCGTGTTTGGCGAGGCAGAGGGAATGTTAGTTGTAAACCGCACATTAAAACATAAGTTCACTCGAAATAAATGAAATTAATTATATGCAACATATAACACTGATGAAAACATTACATTTTGTACCGTGTCAACCACTGTTGATATTGATGTCAAAAAGTAATAAAAAGTAGGTGCCAATAATTTTTATGAGAAATTCAATTTGTTTCACATAATGTCTTTCCGTCAACAGAAAAGACAATACCTATACACATCTCTTTCACGTGATGAACAATTGACCCTGCATTAATTAAAGTGTTATTGCAATTAATATGTAAATAATGTTACATTTTACAATGAAATTTATTGTGGCTCAGTTTCGGTTTGGTGTCCCACTGTTAGAGTCAAAACATACACATTTAATTAATTATTTAAAGCACACTCTAAAGACGTCAATCGCAACTGACATGTTCGTTTAGTTATAGTTAAACAGTACAGTAGTTAAATTTGCAAAATGTAACTTGATTGCTTGAATTTCATTGACCACTTGGTCGGCACTTAGCACGTGTACTGTTTGGTGATTGTGTAAGAGACTTCTCACATTCATTTGTAGCTGCACAATAATTACTGGTGTTAATTGTGACATTATGGTTAGGCTTTTTAATTATGTTGGGTGATAGTTTCGCCTTATGCTATGGTTAGTTTTGCACTGATTCATGCGGCGTGACTTGTGAGCATGGCTACGGGTCAGGCTGTGCACGGCCGGTGTTTGGTTTAGATAATTCTTACCTGCTCCGGTAGATGATGTGCGAGGGTCGATAATGGCTCTGGGGGAAGCCGCAGGTGGCATCAGTTCCAAAAAAAATCTTTTACGCATGTGCAGTAGTCAAGTGTTGGTTTAAGTGAGGCCATCCAAGACATTCCAAAAATAACACCATAAGCAATGGATTATGTTACTCCTATAACATGTTACCAAATAGTCACAGATTTTTATAACTGCTATGTTACATAACTCCAATCTCTAGAGACGATACCTATGTGACATGCTTGTGGCACTGCCATTTTTGTTAAAAATGTAGTATATCTGTAAGATTTTACTTCAAGTATTTTGTAATGTAGTTTAGTGCATCTGTGCAATGTAGTTTTAGTTCAGCATTAGGCTTATACTTTAGTGAATGGGTGAGTGAAGAGATTTGGGCAGCTCTTAACAGCGAGGTCTTTAGAGTCGATGAGGTTGAAGCGAGGCGATTATGAAGCTGTGCCGGAATGAAAGGGCGGGGGGAAAAGGAGATCCCCGAGAAAACCTGCTGACCTGCGACACCGTCCGGCATGATTCCCACTTGAGAAAATCAGGGAGTGACCCGACTGAGGATTGAACCCCGTTCGTTTTGGTTGGAGGCGAGCGTGCTGATCGCTCAGCTACCACGGCCCCTGATATGTTAGTGTTTCCATCGCCTCTGTTATGGGTAAGTGCTCATACGTGTGAATTCTACCTTCTCTGTGTTTCACGTTAACAGCCTAGTAATTTTCTTTTGGGACAATTTCAGTGGTCACAGTTTTGCAGATTAGCAGATTCGCAGACTCCTAGTTTGTTTGGAGTTTCCAGCTTCTTAGTTTACTGTTACTGCTGTTCACCACAACATCACGAGCATGGCGTGTTTTTTCTTTCTGTTTTCTCGTCTGTTATCACTTTTCGGCAATTCACTATAATTGGTTCAACACCTTTTATTTTTAACTTTAAATTAATTTCAAATTTTTTTAATTAAAAAATCTTTGTCTTTTTTTAAACCTTGCCAGTTTTGTATTGGCGAGTATTCATGGCATAGATTTTAGAAATGTGTATGTATCATATTACAATATATACATTACAAGCCGTTTTTGTAACTGTTGTAATATAAACGCATATTAAGAACTTTTTGGGGGCCACACTTTCAAGTAATTTTAAACATTATAAAGATTACCTTTGTATATAAATGTTTTGATTATGCCAACAACTTTTGTAAACTCTTGATTCCATATCAAAATATATTGGAAATACAACTGACTCATGCATGATCATTTAAAAATATTAATCTTCGAAATTGTAGTCTATATGATATTCTTTTAACATTTTAAGCTTTCTTTAGAAGGTGCTTATTATTGGTTTGCCATTTTAACCTATCAGCAAATAATTATTTATTTTTTGCTAGCAGATTTATGCAACTAAAAAGTTGACAACAAAAAAAAAATTGTATGACAACTGTAAATGTTAATTTTTTATTCTTGCCCAGTTCATGCATCTTGTTTCACGTGTCATGGTTTTATTTTTATAATAAATGTGTGTTGAACCAATTCTTTTCATCGTCATCAAAACAGGTAACATATTTATGTTACATATTTTAAATACCATTTCATTTTATGTTGTGTCTGCCCATGCCCGCGTTTCGTCATGGTTCCGCAGCTTCCAGGTGTTTCTTGTATCATTCCTATTAAATATAAAAGTTTAACATTTTGTATTGTTCGAAAACAAATTGTTTATTTGGCATTATTGTCACCAATTTGGTTGGTATAACTGTCACTACGCGACGCCACTGTAAAATGGTGCCTTTTTTTAGTACAACTGTGTCTTTCTTGCTGTATCATTGTTATAGTGTTGTGAATAAAACGTTTATACTAAAAATCCCAATTTTTATTACAGAATAAACCCATAAACCTCAACAGGTTATGGGCCCAGGAAGCTCTGGAACTTAGAGAACAGAAGAAAACAGTAAATACAACATTATTTTTATTGTCAGTAAAATAGCACGCCAGTAACCTCATAAATGCAAACATCACGATCTTTGAATGTGGAAACATTTGATGGAAATAATTTTCGACAATGGAAATTCCAAATAAAATGCGCATTGAAAGCAAATGGGATCGATATTTCCATACCTAAGCCGGATACTAACCCAAGTGAGTGGTTAAAACATGATGGCATGGTAATGTTTATTATAACCTCTTCAATGGATCTCAAGCAAATTACGCTGATACAAAACTGTGAAACTGCTCATGAAATAATGTCCAAACTAGAATCTGTATACGAACAGAAGAGTGAAATGAATAAAATGCTGATTCATGAAAGGTTTTACCTGTATAAAATGTGTTTAAGTGACGGTGTAGCACAACACATCTCGAAAGTAGAAAACCTGGTTCAACAGCTAAGAGATAGTGGTGAAAGTGTCAGCGAATTGGCCATAATTACAAAAAATACTAGTAACTTTGCCTGGCAAGTACAGATCGTTGCGTCAAGCATGGATGTCATTGGATCCTAAACAGCAGACCCTCATTAATTTAACTGCACGTTTGTTGGATGAAGAGGCCAGTATTGCATGTGAAGAAGAACAAGAAACTGCCCTTCTTGTAGCAAATACAAAACAAAAGAAACACAATGCGAGTGGTAGTAGCTCAAATCAAAACAAAACTTCTAAACATCGTTTTGAATGTTATAATTATGGGAAGCGGGGGCATTTTGCTAAAGAATGTCGTGCTCCAATGAAATCAACCAGGAAACCATCAAAAGATGAGACAATGTTGGCGTTTAATGTAGAAACCAACTTGAGTGAAGTTGAAAAGAATACAATGGATAGTCTATTTTGAAGAACTTGTGGAGCGCAACCAAAAGTCATTGTCATTAGGAAACAAACAGTCTGTAGAAGTGTGCGGTATTGAAAAAGTTATGATTCGCAGATGGGTTGATGAACAGTGGGAGGACAGCATACTACAAGGAATTTTTTTATGTCCCTAGTTTAAGAAGAAAGCTGTTTTCTGAAGGAGTAATCGGTCGAAAAGGGTACACTATTATCAAGAAATACCCAAATGCTTTAATATACAAAGAAGATAAAGGGGTAATGAGTGCAATAATCACAGAAAACAACTTATATAAACTAAAAATTGAAACAGTGGTTCCAGACACTTGAAATGTGGTTCAAAGCAATCAAATTGACATTAAAAAGTGGCACGAGAGACTAGGGCATATCAAACTTAAACAAATAAAGAAAATGAGTTATAATAGTGTTGTTGAATGTTTAAAAGTTGATAACAATCAAAGTAATTTTGTTTACGAAGCATGTGCATATGGAAAAGAGTGTCGTTTTCCATTTAACAAATCAGTGCGAGGAGAACTACAGCCAGGTGACTTAGTATACAGCGATGTCTGCAGGCCTATGAGTCACACATCAGTTAAAGGTCTGAGATATTTTGTATTGTTCAAAGATTCTGCTACAAGTTACAGGCATGTATATTTTATGAGACTCAAAAGTGATGTAATGGAATTTTTCAAGAAATATAATGCCATGGTCAGAAACAAATATACCCACAACGTAAAGGTCCTTCATACAGACAATGGAAGAGAATATATAAACAAAGTTTTCAAGGACTATATGAATAAAGAAGGCATAATTCAGGAGTGTACATCTCCATACACCCCTGAACAAAACGGACTGTCTGAGAGAGAACTACGCACTATTGTGGAGAGTGCTCGCTCTATGCTGTATAGAAGAGATGTTCCATTGAATGTTTGGGCTGATGTGAACTGTGCAGTTTATATATCGAATATAACCTCCTCAAGCCAGACCCCTAACATGACACCTTATGAGTTCTGGAATGAAATAAACCCTCAGTTGGGTCATGTGAAGGTGTTTGGTAGTGCTGGGTATGTTCATGTTCCTGGCCAGTTATGAACAAAAATAGATAAGAAGAGTGAGAAAATGATACCGGTTGTTTATAATAATACTAATTACAGAATGTATAATATAAATACAAAACAAGTCAAAGTATCGAGAAATGTTATTTTTGATGATAAAGTTCCCGAAATTAGAAAGAATATAGCCCTTAATATGTTTTTGATGAAGAAAAAGAAAATGTAGAAAACATAAATGATGAAACTAACCTTAAATCCGAAGTGAGAAATGAAGATGTCACACTGATAGAAAATCCATCAACTGAGAATAAAGACAACATGCACAGTTATAACAGTGATTATCTTTCCTATGAGCCATCTCAAGAAATAGAGGATATAGAACCTTCTCATAATTTAAGATCGCGAAGAAACAGAAACTTTGAGGCAAATTTTATTGAGTTCTCGTTGCCACAAACATATGAAGAAGCAATGAGATGTTCACACAAGTGGGAATGGTCCAAGGCCATACAAGAAGAGCTGATGGCGCTAGAAGAAAATGAAATTAGGTCTACAGTTGAAAATTTAGGTCAGATAACACTTACTACAAAGTGGGTTTTTGCTATTAAGAAGGACGATAATGGCCAGGTCAAACATTATAAAGCTCGTCTGTGTGCACATGGTTTTAGTCAAGTAAAATGGGTTGACTATCAAGGGATATTCTCTCCAACCACCAGGTATCTAAGTTATTCTTAGTAAGAAAGATAACGTCGTTTCATATTGAAAGAAATGAAGCAATTTGATGTAAAACCCGCATTTCTTAATGGTTATTTTGAAGAGTATATATATATATATATACACGTATACCAGAAGGTGTGCAGGTAAATAGCAATTATACTTTGAAATTAAATAAGTTACTGTATGTATTAAAACAGGCATCTAGGTGTTGGAACAAAAGGTTTAGTGATTTTTTAATGAAATATGGTTTCATACAATCTCAGGCTAAAAACTGTTTATATATAGGATTTTTTAAAGGTGTTAGAGTGTTCTTAATAAAGTATGTTGATGATGCACTAGTAGTATCTGAGAGTAAATAAGTTATTTAAGATATAATTGATTATTTAAAGCAAGAATTTAAAATTAAAGAGTTAAATTTAACATTTTTGTTGCCATGGAAATAGAGAGATTAAATAATTGTATATGTATATGTCAAAGTAATTACATCAAGCAAGTAATTAAAAAGTTTTCTATGCATAATGCAAACCCTGTAAGTACTCCAGCAGACATAAATGTTATTATCACAAAGAATGTAGATAAAAAAGTTCAAAATATTCCACACGGAGAAGCTATCGGGTCATTGTTATTTTTGTGTTCCGTTTCAAGGCCTGATATATCATTTGCTGTGAATGTTTTGAGCAGATATGTAAATGACCCTAGTCAACAGCATATAAATGCTGTTAAACGTGTAATAAGATACTTAATTGATACTAAAGGTCATTGTATTAAATATGGAGAAAGCAGTGATCACATAGGATATTCAGATTCAGACTTTGCAGGAGATTTTGATACCCGTAGGTCTACTACAGGTTACATTTTTCAAGTGAATGGAGGACCAATCACTTGGTGCAGTCAAAAACTAAAGACCATTGCTCTCTCAACTACTGAAGCAGAATTTGTAGCTCCCTGTGAAGCGGCAAAATAAATACTGTGGTTGAAACATTTATTGTCAGAGTTAGGTGAGAATTATAATTGTATTACACTATGTGTTGATAATCAGAGTGCTATTAAACTAATTAACAACCCTGCTTATCATAAGAGAACAAAGCATATATATGTCAAATATAATTTTGTAAGGGAAAATGTGGAGCTGGGCTTAGTAAAAATCGAGTATGTATCAAGTAAAACTCAATTAGCAGACATGTTAACTAAGGCCTTGTCGACTCAATATTTTGCATATCTGAGAAATAATTTTTTGTATTGGAAGTAATTTTTTTTAACTAGTAATGTTAAAATTTTAGTGGGAGTATTAAATATAAAAGTTTAACATTTTGTATTGTTTGAAAACAAATTGTTTCGTTGGCATAATTGTCACCTGTTTGGTTGGTATAACTGTCACTATGCGACACCACTGTAAAACGGCGCCTTTTATAGTACAACTGTGTCTTTCTTGCTGTACCATTTTTATAGGGTTGTGAATAAAACGTTCATACTAGAAATCTCAAGTTTTATTACAGAAGAAACCCATAAACCTCAATAATTCCGCGTGGCTATATTGGGTTGAGTGTGACGTGTTTTATTTATGTGTTTCTATGAATCAAGTCTTCCTCCATTTGTTTCCCCCTCATAGATTTTATTGAAAATTCTTCGCTGAGTCTCTTATGGTTTATTATTAATTATTATTAAGGTTGAGCAATACTCTATTTTTATTTATTCGAAACACATTTACACTTGATGTTTTGATATGGTAGCTAGCTTGTTTGCTATTTATTTCACATGATTTTCTGTATGTTATTGCCCCTTTCCATCCAAATTTGTTTCAATTTTTATTACTCAAAATAGTTCCTACTATGGTACCAGAGTACCTAATGCACGATGGGCTGATATATAAAATTATTAGTTCGTAATGTTGTAGATAATACAGGCGACATGCCAATGTTATGCAANATGGTAGCTAGCTTGTTTGCTATTTATTTCACATGATTTTCTGTATGTTATTGCCCCTTTCCATCCAAATTTGTTTAAATTTTTATTACTCAAAATAGTTCCTACTATGGTACCAGAGTACCTAATGCACGATGGGCTGATATATAAAATTATTAGTTCGTAATGTTGTAGATAATACAGGCGACATGCCAATGTTATGCAAAAAAATGCGAATTGCATTTAATGTTAGTGTTCACCCTTCTATCTCAAATCAAATAGCCATGGGCTGTATGAATGACTTTGGAATTTTCTTCTAAAAGTTTGAACAATAAAATGAAACCGCAGTTTCATCGCAGGCTGCTCGGTGCAGTACTAGCATTCTGGGGTACAAGGTTATGAAACTTTGACCATAACTCTCTTATTTAACTCCAGGGATTTGACTCTGTGTCTCTAGAGTCAGGTGGCTCGCACATATCCACCTCACTCACCACACCACCCATCACCACTGTCTCATGCTCCATCATTCGAACAAACCCCTTCCCTACCTCATCGGTGTGTTTCCATTCTTCTGAATCAAATTATAGTAAACAATCATAGGATTATGGCATTTTGAAAAGTGATACTGTGGTGTCCACATCATTTCACACACACACACACTTCATCCAACACCCCACTCGTTTCACATCCAACTCCAATATCAATTCCTGCATCTCAGACATAAGACCATTTTCAATTGCTTTCCCAGACATACGAAAATAATTTTACAACCACAACCCAGTTCTCACAAATCCTGTCCAGCACACAAACACACCTTCCTTCCTCTCGCCCTCTTATTTCCTAATCACAACAACCCCTTCGAGATCAGTCCTCACATTTTTCACGAATAGTTAGTTCCCAAGAACTTGTACAAACCTCAGACATCCTACTCCAATATCACCACAGCTAACCCTCACCAAACTTTCCAAACCCACTATACTCTCACAAAACACCTCCAACCTCTTCCCACTCACACACCCTCTTAGCATGCAGTCAACATCTGTTACACAACTCCTCACCTTACTTCCCTACGTTCCCAACCCCTACACCACTGACAACAACATTACTTATCCAACCCCCATGCATTATTTCAGTTTTTGGCAAGCTTCCACACCCTCTTGCGAGAGTGCTTGCAGTTTTTCCTGAGACAAGTGGTCTCAGTATTTTGCAGGTAATTAACTATTTCAGGGAATTTGTTAAAATCAAACAGAAGGGAAATATCCATGACAACCATTTGTTGGAAATAATTTTCCTTTTTCTTGTTTACCTCCGAGTTATCGAACCACTTTAACAATTAACAAAATTTATATGATAGTTTTGACAAATATCACCAGGACAAAATTTATTATTTCATACCAGCCAGATTTTGGTTAATATTCGATTGGGATAATTCAATCGACTTCAAAGAATTCCGACACTCGTGCTCATTACATAGCAGAAATCAAAGAAGCTGCTATTATTTTTAGATTGTGATAATTCGGGACTGAGATTGTCTCTACCATTTTACATTGGTTAAATCCCACTGAGCATTCAACATGCAACATTTTCACAACCAGTCCACAAACGTTTGCGAACCTGGACAATTTTTGCATAAATTCTACCAATCTATCTTCTGCTGACAAATCTCGTTGGAAATTTCACTACCATTTCAGGAGCCATCCCACATAATATCATCAAACTAATTATCGCATTTATGATAAGGTCTCTGACCCATCTTGATATGAGAAAAAACAAAACCATATTCATTGCAAAAAACAAAAATTAAAGTGTAAAGTCGTGCAATTATTGTAAAAAGAATGGCCATGTCAATTCTGAGTGGCGAGGTTTGCAAAAATAAAACAATATAAAGTAACGAGGACTCTGGCAGTCTGAAAATGAGAAGTTTCGACCAGCTAAACAAAATAATTTTGTAGAAAACGAAAAATTTTCAAGGCTGGTAATTCAGAGAGCTTGGTTAAACCATTTCACATAGTATGTTCTGTAAATAGTGCTATTATTTTATATTATTTTGGAAACACATGAACCTGTTTCAGTGAAATGGAATTAAATAAAAGTGATTATTTTGGAAAAAGAAATTGTCACAACATGTCACATATAAAACGCCATTTTTGACATATATTTGCACACAGCTCAGTTTAGTTTATATTAATGGAATTGTCGATACAGGTTCAGTTCATAGTGTCTTGTCAGGATCTGTTTTCAGAAATTAAAGGATACAGTGCTTGTAAAGAGGACACAGCCAGTTAACTTACATTTTCTTTATAGCTTCAGATCAGACATTGTAAATTTCAAAATTGATTTGTTTACACGGAATTTTCCATTTTTTGTGTGCGATGAGCATGCTACAGATCTCATTTTAGGAGCAGACATTATTTTTAAGATATACATACTTAATGATCACAAAGCTAGGTCCATTTTGTCTAAATTTAAACATAAAGTGATTACTCAATCCTCTATTTCAGAGTCATATAGCAGGGAGAAATTAAGTGTTTAAAAAATAACAGGTAATCAAAACACTTAAATTGAATTACCTCACAGTGAAAAAACTGGCATTTCAAATTTTTGTATCAGTTTTTTATATGATTAGGCTGCAGTACTACGGCTTACAAATTTGATTGAGTGTGAGACTAAACGTCTCGATACTATATTAGTAAAATGTCATCCATTAGATTTGGTAGCACCTAAAATGAGAATTATGAGTCATAAAATTCAGGATATTTTGGACACCAAGTCATTGAGCCTTCAAAATTGTCTTTCAGTTCACAAGGTTTTCTTGTGCATGACGTAATTGTCATGGTTTGGTAATTGATTATCGTCGTTTCAACAAAAAATTTACTTTGAGTGTGTACCACTTCCAAATCTGAATTCGGATTTCCATTGGTTCTGTAAAGGCATATATTTTAGTGTTTTAGCCTAAAATTCTGCATATCATCAAATTCATTTACTGATTCAAAACACGTTCTCGGTTTCTGTGTTCCATGGAAGTTGTTTGTACCAATTCACTGTTGTGTTATTTTTTTCGCTCTATAATAGCTCAAGTTCTATCCCATTTACTCGATCAGGTGTTAGGGGAGATAGTGAAGAAATTTGGGCAGCTCTTAGCCAGAGTCGTGAGAGTCGGCCTATTTTTCAGACTCGTTCGGCTCGCACGACAAAGGAACAAATTAGCGTTGCTAGCAGCGAGTGACTCGTCGAAAGACGAACCGTTCGTGAAATGACGGGCGACTCGAGAAACGACGATTCCAACGACCACAACTCGTTTACCCTTTGAAACAGACTGCGGCTCGTCGAAGGGCAAATCTTTCGCGGGGTGTCGGGTGACTCGCCGCGACGAGACTAACGAACCCACGACTCGTTGATACATTGAAACAGACTGCGACTCGTGTACTCGTCGGCGCGGTTTACAAGTCGTAGACTAGGCGGTTCGACCTGTGGCCACTATGCACACTCTTTTGAGTAAATGGCTGCGATTTACCTTAAATAAAGGGCGTCTTGGCGACTTGTCGTTTGGCGAGTTGTCAGGTTGGACAACTACTTTCGCTAACATCTTTAAATAAATTTCAGTAATGCAAATCCAAACATAACATTCTTTACTCGGTATATGACGGTGGAACGCACATTCTGACTTTATACTTCTAGCGTTTTCAGACGTCGTCATAATCGCAAACCTAGTCAATGCCTATTCACAATCATGACGGAAATACCTGCTATATATATATATATATATATATATGTGTGTGTGTGTGTATATATACATATATATACACAGTTGATAGAACAAACTATTTTATTGACAGTCTAATTTATTTTGACCCAAAACATAGGTTTGGTTTATGCAAACACGTATTTTGTTAGATAAACAATATTAATTTTGTCGTTTTTCAGGTCTTGTTTACCCAACAAAATATTTTCTTGGGGAAACTAAATCTATTTTTTGGCCTTATACAAAAAAATATTTTGTTTGCCTGTCCCTCAGTGTGGTCTTCAACAAAATCTTTGGTCGCTGCAGATAAATTCTTTGCTCACAAAATATCGTACTTAAATAAACATATTATATTTTTGATAAACTTTAAGGATATATTACACTAAATATTTGTTTAACATAGAGAAACAAAAAACACGTTTGGCTTAAACACAGTTATTTTAAATGAATCATTTTGCTTAGTGAACAAATTTAATTAATTTGTAGGACCTGAGGCTTGGTTGTAAAAACCAGATATCTTTAAGCTGAAACAAACACAATACAAACAAATATATTTCGTATAATGATTACTTTTTCTATTTATAAATTACGAAGTTAAATGTGTGCATGTTTTTGAACTAAAAACATAATGCATTTTTCAATTAATTAAAAACAACTTGTACATGCTTATTGAACAAAAACCATGTTGCTAGTTTTCCTACGTCGTATCAATTTCCGTGTAACAAATAAAGGAGCATAATCTTTAGACGTTTCGTATTATTTCGTTTGAAAGATATTTCTTCGTGTTCGCTGTTTCTTTTTTAGCTGCCTTGAATTATTCTCGTCTGGCGATCCAATTGACGGTGACAGCACGGGGGATGGTAGATGTGTTGGTTGAGGAGATGTCAGAGTTGATGGGTGATGTAGAAGTTTCTCCATCTTCATCGAAACACTTGCGCAGGTTTTTGTTTAGATTTGTGTGCCTGAACCTTCCTTGTGTTACTATAACGCGTTGCACTTCGTAGATTGGACGTAGTCCATGTAATGTTTTGGTTTTTTTCATCATGGACAGCTTTAAATTTCGTCCACAATTTCTCTCATGTTACACTTTTTTTTATAAAAAAGACTACTCACCGAACAATGTTCGTGGGCTGATGATGTCTTTGTCCTGCATATCTTACTGAAATGAATTGATTTTGCTTGTCGCTGCCATCATTTTCATATGACGAGCAACCCAGAGGCAAAACACAATGACCAAAAAGGTAAATAAATTTTTTCTCTATTCTAAAACTAAGTGTTATGTGTGAGCCCGTGGAAGGAACGGGAGTTTATTACGTCTCAGGGCTAAGACCCATACGCCTACAAGCGAAGGAAATCATGCAAGGAGACATGCATCGTGGCAGCAAGGGATTGGGTTGCCATGGCCAGCTTTCGGCCATGGCAACCTCCTTGAGTGTACTTATAGCGAAACTACTATACTAAGAAGAGAAAGGGAAAAACCGGTACAGGCACCTAAAAGCTTTTTTGACAGGAAATAATTATAAATGGTTGCATGCATTAACAGAAGATGCTACATGAGACAGACAGTTGGAAACCATGCTTTTATTAGTGGATGGAGAAAATACTAGTAGAGGGGACAGGACGTCTTTCATTTCGTTTGGTGCTGGCTTAACCAGAGTGATGTTTGCATATCACTCTGGTGGGGGGAGTGGCGCAATTGGGCCTCCCCCACCGCTGAACACCCAGTGGATCCTGAAAACTTAAAGAAAAATAGAATAAGCTGCTAATTAGTGCCAGCAGAGCCAACACTAACCGACTTTTACTAATTCCTGATAGGATGGTAATTGCCTGAAACGAAAAGAGAGTTAATTTTAACATAAATAAACACAAATAGCGTATCACTTACACTAAGTCCACGAGGACGTTTTTTTACGTACCTTATTATATTATGGACTAAATAATACATGAGGTGTCTCTTTAGGACACGTCATGCTAATCTAATACTGTATGTCAAGACATTCAGCTTGCTAAATTAAGTAAACTATAGTTAAATATCTGTCTTAAAAAACGGCTCAGATGCTAACATAATTGGCCTTGCTGTGTGTTACATGCAGGGCTAAAGGGTCCTGTGCGCTAGAAGCTATTTGGGGCGCTTATAGCGCTGAGTTAAGGCAATATCATAGTCTCCAAGGGCAGTTATGAGAGGATTTGAATGTTCCTCGCTTGATTTTTAAAAGCGTTCAGTCTGCTTGCGAATTACTTCGTCCAGCATTTCTTGTTTTAATTCGGCGTGCAATCATCTAACAGGGATATATCTGGATGCATCTGCGGCCAATCGGAGGCATTTATTTTGCACCACCTGCAATGAATGTAAATGTGTTTGTGCGCAGTAGGCCCAAGCTGGCGCTGCATAAGTGATAATGGGGCGAATCATTGACTGATATAATCGTGTCCCATTCTTCTGTGACAACCCAGAGCCACGAGATAAAATTGGATATAAAGCTGCCATGCGCGCATAAGCAAGATTTCTGTTGACTTCCACATGGCGTCACCATGTCAGCCTTCTATCCATAGTAAGGCCGAGGTATTTCACCTCTTCTTTAAATGTAATATCCTCCCCAAAGAGAGTGAGATGTGGCAGATTAGGAGAAATGTTCTGGCGAGTGAAGAATACAGCCTCGCATTTTCCCGCATTTACTTTAATTCTCTACAGGCGAAAATTATTTTCAAGCTTATTGAGCTGTGCCTGGGCGCGCTGAGTGGCAAGTTCAGCTCTGCGATTTCGCGTGTAAATTACAGTACCATCTGCATAAACTCCGAAATTAATATGCCAGTTAGGGAGCACGGAATATCGTAGATATAAATATTATAGTACAAGTTTGGACCTAATTTGCTGCCCTGGGGGACTCCAGCCCTAATTATTTTCTTTTCTGAGATCGCTCCATCAATTGAAACGGTAAACGAGCGCCTATCTAAATACGAAGTTAGTAATTTAGTAAAACATTCGGGGAAATTTTCCTCATACAATTTATACAGTAGCCTTGCATGAAAAACCCTGTCAAATGCCTTTTCGACATAAAAGAATACAGCGACGGTGTAATGGCGCCAGTTAAAATTATTGGTAATGTGCTCTGATAATCTTACGAGCTGATGAACCGTAGAATGAGTTTTTTAAAGACAAACTGCTCATTAGGAAAAATATTTACTTCGCGAATGTGATTTTACAGGCGCCGCAATAAAACGCGCTCGTGAATCTTAGAGAGCGAACTGAGCAGACTAATGGGGCAGTAGTTCTTTAATAGTTTCGGGTCTTTTCCCAGTTTGGGAAATACAATGACTGAGGCTCATTTCCAGGAGGTGGGGAAGTGTGCAAGATTAAAACTATCATTAATGCACTTGGCTATAGCTTCAAGTATACTGACAGGCACTTGCTTGAGAACCTGCCTGCAGGGAGTCGAACCAGGGTGCTTTACGTGTCTTCATCCGTTTAATAATTCTTCTTACGTCGTCGGCAGGCGTGGGTTCTGGCTCAGCAGCTGAATGCTGCTGCAAACGCGCTCGGAAGTGTCTATAAATGCGAGCCACAAATGCTGGATCTGATACATCAGCGTTGGGCTGGAAAGCTAGTTCTAAGTGAGAGGCCACAGACTCAGCTTTCTGCTGGGGCATGTAGGCCGTGCCTGCAGTACCTTGAAGAGGCGGGATTGGTCACGTTTCTTTATAAACGTCTTCGTCATGTACCACAGACTATTATCTGAAGTGCATAAATAGGATAATTTATCTTTCCAAATTTCAGTTTGCCAGATTCTAATTTCTGTATCAATTCGCTCTCTAAGTTCGTTAATCTGGGCTTTTACTAGCCTAGTTCAAACCCGGGAATAGCGCCTGCGCAGCTAATTTTTGCGCGAGATTAACTCCCCCCTGATATTATCAGGCAGTTTATATGCGCAAGTCCGCGGTGTTTTTTCCGGGACATAATGATTCATTCCTGTCTGAATTATCTCCGTGACATGAATGACAGCAGAGTCTAATTCTTTGGGAGTACTAACAAGAGCTGGCAGATTTATTGTATCGTCCAGGTATTCCTTAAAGCCAGGCCAGTTCGCATTATTTTAATATTTAACTTTGCGAATTGGCATGTTGCCAGTTTCAACATCGCTGAACAACATGCGGACAGGATAATGGTCCGAAGCCAATTCGTGGAGCACTTCTAATTCAAAGGTCATATGAAGACATTTATTAAGCACGATATCTAGTATATCGGTCCTCTGATTTAATGCTGGCCGAAACGTAGGTTCGCTGGGTGCATGAACACAATAATTATGTTGCTCCTAGTGCCTAATTAAGCTATTCCCATTGGCTGTACGTGCGAGACAACCCCAAGCGGGATGTTTAGCATTTAAATCACCAACAGCGAGTAAAACATAGGAAGAATTTATCAATTCATTTAAATCTTCCCGTAAAATAGTGCGGCCTGGCAGGCAGTAAACACTAAAGCCGACCTTCAGTTTTTCCAAGAGGGGGATTGCTGCCCTATAGTTATCGTAGGATTTGAGCAGATATTGCACACCTTGCGAAACCACACGATTCACTCTGGGTTCGTTGAGGTTTGTGCGGAAAAGGCGGCAGACTGTGGCGTAGTCACACTCTTTGGTGTGTGTGATACACCGTAATGGGGCGCAAATCTGTGCGTTTAGAGGATGGTGACAGTGCGCCCTGATTGGTCGGTTCAGGCAGTGAATCGGCGTCCATTACCTCCCCAGGTCGGAAGGGGGCGGAGGGGTTTGCGTGGCATCTACCTTGCATTTTTTCGCTCTTTCTCTTGGGGGGGGGGAGGTGTCATAAGCGGACTTAGAAGAGTCGGCCATGTCGCAAGGGCCTCCCCCTAAAGGGGATTGACAAGGAAAAGAACTCAATATGAGAATCTAAGGCTTAACTAAACCTATAAAAAACAGTTCTTCACAAACTGGTCTCTCTGGCTGCTCCCCTCACCCGGAAACACAGCTAGGAGAAGCCAGTCGCTTGAACCACTATTTCAAACTGGTCCCTGGCTAAGCAATATTACCTTGCCTGAGTTCTAAAGTACTCGGAACTGGTGTTACCAAACTAGCAGTCCTCTTCTAACTGAAGTATAATACTTCTTCTTGCTGAGCTGGAATAAGATAGTAACTCTCACACAGCACCGCAATACTGTGCAAATACAGCAGTTACCTTTCAATCAAGTGCAATAGTAAGTGCGGGAGAGAGCGGAGCAACCTCCTCGCACCAAGGCAGCAGCTCGACTGAATGAGGATTACGGTAAATCTTGAATGTCACTCAAACTATTGTTTATCCACTGTTTACTATATTGCCCAACTGCAACTGGACACTGAATCGAAACGAACACAACTGACCATAGTCACTACCACCATTCAACACGAACTAATGCGGATAAGCGACCGGCCTAGTAATGCTGCAGACAGAAGGCATTAAGTTGACGAGTATATTTGGTGCTCGGAGGTGTGGGACTTTGAAGAACCAGGCCAATGTTGACGGGAAAGACGTTAATCGAGCAGATAAAAATACAAACTGAGTCGGACTCCTCAAAGGACTTACTTTTATATCAACCAATATCGAAACGAAATAGACAAGAGTGGAATGTTCTAGAACATCCTATGGAGATAAAAGTCTTTGCCACCACTGGATATTGAACCCCAGCGGCATGGATGAACGCCGACACTGATCCGCTGAGCTATCAGAACAGTTGAGGATATTTGATGGTGGAATGGAGCTAGTTAGAATGGTGTAGTAGCCGAAGGTTACAGAGTTTACCGATTTGAAAGAATGCGGAACTTCCTGGAAACCCTGTGCTTATTAGACTTTTTCGATAAGCCTACAAGTCACTGAGCTCGACGTATTGATATTCATACGTCGAGATCAGTGATTTGTATACTTATCGAAAAAGTCTCATGTGTGCAGTGTTTCCAGTGCGCTGTTTTCGAGTAATTCGCATAATAAAAATTACTCTTCGTGGCTTAGAGAAGAGTGGAAGGCAATAAAAAGCACAAACACCTGTACTGCGCCTGGATATGCTACTGGAGAACAAAGAGCAGGGTTTTTCCTTCACATAGCCGCTATCATTTAAACAGTTTTGTTTGGAATAGGAATAATAATATCATAAATGTAAATCTGTTTGCCCACTTTTATTGGTTTAAAACAGCCCTAGGCATTACAAAAATATAAACACTAGTTCGTATCTATTTTCAACAAAAACTTGTAAGATTTAGTTGCATTGCTTAAGAAACATACACAAAACCAACATTTTACGTTATCTAACACAAAGTAAATTCAGACGTTCTAATCACAACTCACCAAACCAATCATATATAATTCAATATATCGATAAAGCCAGAATTGAAGCTAGTGGCGGTTAGCGGTAGCGGCAGCGGCTCGCTCAAAATGTGTTTGACCCTGTCCCTGTCATTATGTGTGTCACTTGTTCAGTCCGTCAGACTCGTTCGGTTCGCGCAACCAGCGACTCGTTGCGCATCCCTGCCGGTTCGTAGCGACACTGGAAATTAATCGTTCATCGGTCAGGTGCCACGAGTTCATTGCGAATCCGACGATCCAGCAGAGATCAGGAACGAGTAGCTGCGAACAGCTCGTCAATTGACGAGTCATTCGTTGTTTCGCGAATGCTTTGTATTTCGGCGGGTACTTAATAGCTGCACGAGTCGCTCGTTGCACGAAACGAACGAGTCTGAAAAAATGCTGACTCGCACGCCTCTCTCTTAACATCGAGGTCTTTAGAGCCGATGTGTGTGAAGCGAGGTGAGAATGGAGTAGCGATGGAATGAACGGGTGGGGGAAATGGGAGATCCCCGAGAAACCCTCCTACCAGTGACATCGTCTAGCACGATTCCAACATGCGACAAACCGAGTACGACCCCGCCAGGAATAGAGCATGGTTCGCCTAGAAGGAAGGTGTTAGGTGATGTAAAATTAAATTTTCTTAAACAGCCTATCTCTAACCCACCGGTTCACAGAACCACTAACTTTTCGAAACCATTTATACCCCAGACTGATGCCTCCCGTACAGCTCTTGGTGCTCCTTTGTCCCAGGAAATAGAAAAGTTCCTTTTGTTCTTGACAACAAACAAATTTTACTCCCTTTTTCCTTAAAGAATTCAGAGGGAGTTCGTGTTCAGCAAATTCTGTAATGGTGGTCATGTGGACCAAATGGCTCAAAAGTGTAATGACACAACTTCTGTGAAACACAGAAACTAATAGCATGTTTTAAATATATGGTAAAGGAATCTGATTATATGCCGAATTTAGGTCCTAAAACTATCAACTAAACCAAGCTGGGGCAAAAATTGCTTCGTTAATGGTTAAATGTTGTTGTTTCCTTACCCTGATTATGGGTACATTTAACATGAACTTGATCATCCACTTGACCAGTTTCCTTTCTGCCTGTGACATGCATAACTTTTCTGCTGCAGCAAATCAAAGGAGTGAAACTATTTTAATAAAAAAAACTTGGGTACCAAGTTATAAGTAAACATTTATGTGCACTTGTCCTCATGAGCATTTTGTTTGTTAGTTTTAATAGGATCCGAGTTTAATTTTAAGCATGTATGTTGTTATAAATGTACTTTCACTTCAAGTGATAGTCGTCTGTGTTGTGTTTGTAACATTGCCCTTGTGTTTTTTTTTTTGTTCATTTGTACTTGCTTATAGTTAGATAAGTACTTCAATTTGATCTGTGTTTTGTGTTGCTAATTTTGTTCAAGTGTAAACAGGTATAAAGAGAAAAGTGTCTGTTTTCAGGGGGAAGTCAAAATTTTGAAGGAATTTCACAATAATTTTTTCAATATTTTCAAATTAGTTTAACCAATTTTATAATATATTATTTTTATTATTTCGGAGATATTATTTTATATAGACTATAAATTAATGATATAAGAGAGATAAAAATTTTGGTGGAATTCATTTATTCTAATTTTATGGAGAGCTTTCCTATATTCATATATTCGAGGCCAAGCCTTTACACAAGTAACACTTCTACCAAGTTTGCTGTCACTGTGGAGATTTTCTTGTCAGATGGCAACTGACATGTATTTTTTTTTCCTATAGCTTCATCTGGCGATTTCATACCTGTACTTTGTCTCAACCCTCATTGGTAGTTTTCCTGTTGCGTCAAGAGTTTCTACCCACGTTGCTATCCGAAAAACGGCCGGAGACTCTCATATGTGAATGCCAGAGCCATCTAGTAATGTTTTTTAAAGCTTAGGCGCTTCAACTTTAAATGTTTGATGCGTCTGTTATCGCTTTCATTCGACTTTTAACCAACTGCCTTACTGGAAGTCAGACACATGGTATACTTGTGGCGCCGGCAATTGTGTTCAAGATGTACTTTTGGAATATTTTACTTCAAGTGTTTCGTTACAGAATTTAGTGCATATGTTTTAGTTCAGCATCACGCTGATACTTAAGTGTTTTTCATCACCTCCTTTATGGGTGAGTGATATTACGCATGAATTTTCTCTTCCCGCGTTTCATGTTAACAGCTAGTAATTTTCATTTGGGACCTTTTCAGAGGTCGCAGTTAAGCAGACTCGCAGATTAGCAGAATTCTCGAATTCTAGTTTCGCAGCTTCGTAGTTTGGAGTTTGCAGCATCTTAGTTTCTTGTTACTGCTATTCACCGCCTCATCATATAAGCATAGTGGCATTTTTCTTTCTGTTCTCTCACCTGTAATCGCTTCTCGGACCTTCATTATGATTAATTCAACACCTTTTATGTTGAACATTCAATTGATTTCAAATTTTATTAACTGAACAATCTCCGCATTTCTTCAACCTTGCAAGTTTCTTATTGGCAACCATTCACACCATAGAAGTAAGAAATGTGTTCTAATTAATTTTTATTTTTACAAGTCCTTTTTAACTGTTGTAATGTAAACATGTAATAAAAATTTTTTTTGGGGACCACTCTTTCAAATAATTTTAAAAATTATCTTTATTAACTTTCATTTTAAAGTATTAATTTTTCCAGTCACTTTTTGTAAAGTTTATATTTTAAATCAAATTATAATAGAAATCTACCTGACTCCTGCCTGACTATTTAGATATATCTCTGAAAAATGTTAAACTAAAATATATTTGTTTAATATTTTAAGCTTTCTTAAGAAGGTGTTTATTTTTGTTTGTAATTTCACCCACTATGCAAATAATAATGTAATTTTTGTAGCAGATTGATTTAACAAAAAAAGTGGCAACAAAAAAATAGCATTATAGATGTAGTTGTTAATTTTTTACCCCTGTCTGGTTTACGCTATTTGTTTCGGGAGACAGTTTTTTACATGATAAATGTGTGTCGAACTATTTCTCTTCAACCTCATCAAAACAGGCTACCTATTTACATTGTGTATTATTAATTCCATTTAATTTTGTATTGTGTTCACGCATGCCCACGTTTCGTCACTGATTTCAATGTTCCAGTGTTCCTTTTAGCATTCTGCATGACCATATTGGGTTGAGTGTGATATATTTTATTTATGTGTGTTTGTGAACCACGTCTTTCTCCTTTTTTTCCACCGCGTAGTATTATTGATAAAAATTTTGCGGTGCTTGTCATAAGGTATTAATGTTGAAGGATAATTTTTTTTTTATTCACACACACATGTTATTTACTTTGCGTGTTTTAGTGTGGGTAATAAGCCCTTTTCATTCTCCATTAGTTTACATTTTTATTAGTCAAAATGTCTAATACAATAGTAAAGAGTACCTACTGCGCAACTAGTTGAATTATGAATTACTTGTTCGAAATGTAGATAGTGCAGGTGATATGCCAATTTTGAGCACAAAGATGCGAATCGCATTTTAGAGTCGTGTTCAAACTTCCATTGCAAATCTGAGTTATATGGGCTATATGGATGAGTTTGGAATTTGCGTCGAAATGGTTGAACAGTTAAATGAAACCGCAATATTATTGCAGTCTGCTCTATGCAGTACTAGGATAAATAGGTGTTTGTATAGGCCAATGCTTTTAATACATATATTTACCAACTTGTATGGCAAGTTTTCACACTCTCTTTTGAGAGTGCTTGCCATTTACCCTAAGACATATAGTCTAAGTATTCTGCAGTTAATTAACTGTTTGGGGGAATTGGTTAAAATCATACAGAAGGGAAATATCCCTGACAACCATTTGTTGGAAATAATTTTCCATTATCTGGTTTACCACCGAGTGATTGAACTACTTTGGCAATTAACCAAAATTATAGTTTTGACAGATATCACCAGGACAAACTTGATTATTTCATCCCAGCCAGATTTTGGTTAATATTCGATTGGAATTATTCAATCGACTTCAAATAATTCTGACCCTCATGCTCAATATATAGCTGAAACTTAAGAAGCTGCTATGATTTTTACGTTGGGTGTATCCAAGACTAAGAGTTTCTCTACGATTTTGGATCGGTTCAGTCCCACTAGTTGTTCATGCACTATTTTCGCAACCAGACCGACAAACATTTGCGAACTTGAAATGTTTGTGCATAAATTCTACCAATGTATTTAGGTAAATCTCGCTACTTCTGCAGCCATCCCGCAGCATTTTATTAATCTAATGATTACAGTTTTATAAGATTTCTGACCCATAATGAGTTGAAAAAAAAATTCATACCCAAGTACAAAAATTAAAATGCTAACCCGTGCAATTATTGTAAAAAAAATAATGATCATGTTATTTCTGAGTGTAGATTTTTGCAGGAAAAGAAAAACATCGCTGATCAGAAAAAAAAATTAGTCTGGTGTTCTGAACATGAGAAGTTTTGAACACCCAAACAAAATAATGTTGCCAAAAAAAAACAAAAAATTTCCAAATAAAAGTAATTCAGTAACCTTTTTTAAACCAATTGACATAGTGGGTTCTGTGAATAGTTCTTTTTTCTTGATAATTTTGGAAATACATAAAGCTGTTTCAGTAATAGCAAATTTAATAAAAGTGGTTATTGGAGAAAAAGAAAGTTTCACAACATTTAATCATTAAAAGAGCAATTTTTGCCATAGTTTAGCACACAGCTTGGTTTAGTTGATATTGATGGACTTGTCGATACAGGTTCAGTTCATAGCCTAATATCAGGATATGTTTTTCAGAAAGGAGAGGGAAAAGGACTTGTAAAGAGGACTCATCCAGTAAATATAAATTGTTATCGCTTCAGATAAGCCATTGCAAATCAAATAAGTAGATTTAGTAAAATTCAAAATTGATGTGTTTACATGGACTTTTCCATTTCATGTGTGCGATGAGCTTGCTACAGATCTCATTTTAGGAGAAGAATTTATATCGAAGAGACAGATACTTATTGATCAGAAATCTAGGTTCATTTTGTCTAAATTTAAACTTCAAGTTATTATTTCATTCTCTAGTTCAGAGTCACAGAGCAGAGAGAAATTAAATGTTTAAAAAAAGTGGCAATCAAAACCCTCTTAATTTGAATCATTTTTATAAGGAAAAAAAACTGGCAATTCATATTTTTTGTGCAAATTTTTCAGATGTTTTAATTTCAGT
Source organism: Clitarchus hookeri (assembly GCA_002778355.1). Taxonomy (NCBI): domain Eukaryota; kingdom Metazoa; phylum Arthropoda; class Insecta; order Phasmatodea; family Phasmatidae; genus Clitarchus; species Clitarchus hookeri. The sequence goes on from NQII01000692.1 coordinate 216,995, forward strand.
GATAGGGTGTACAAGTTTGATTGAGTATGAGACTAAACGTCTCGATACTATATTAGTAAAATGTCATCCATACGATTTGATAACACCTAAAATGATTATTATGAGTCATAAAATTCAGGATATTTTGGACACCGAAATCATTGAGCCTTCAAAATCGTCTTTCAGTTCTCCTGATTTTCTTGTGCATAACGTAATTATCATGGTTTGGTAATTGATTATCGTCGTTTCAACAAAATATTGACATTGATAGTGTCCCACTTACAAATCTGAATTCAACTCTCCAGTGGTTCTGCAAAGCCTAATATTTTAGTGTTTAAGACCTAAATTCGGCATATCATCAAATTCCCTTTTTCCAAAGAATCAAAATATATAATTGGTTTCTATGTTCCATGAAAGTTGTATCAATACACTGTTGAGCTATTTTGTCTTTCTACAGTAGCTCAAATCCTAACCCATATACTCGATCAAGTTTTAGGTGATGAAAAACACAATTTCGTGTATAACTGCCTGGGCATTTTGGTTGTGTACTCAGGAAGTTTTGAGGAACGTGTAACTCATCTCAGAGAAGTTCTTGAGAGATTGCATAAGGCTGGTCGTACAGCTATTTTAAAAAAGATTAAATATGCAATCAAAGAAATTCCTTTTCTTGGTCAAATTGTTTCAGAAAAAAAGGAGTTTCAGTTATCCCAGCGCGAACGAAGGCTTTGAGAGATTTTCTTCCTTTAAAAGATGCAAAAATGTTTCACGATTTATTATAATTGTCAACTGCTGCTCTAAATTGATTCCAAAATTCGCTGAATATGAAGCCCCTCTGAATACTTCAAAGAAAAAAGGAGTTAATTTTTTTTGGAGTGAAAAACAAAAGGAACATTTCTATTTTCTTAAACAGGCTATCTCCAATCCACCGGTTCACAGAACTGCTGAATTTTCGATACCATTTATACCCCAGATTGATGCCTCAAGCATTGATATTGGTGTTCTTTTGTCCAAGGGAATTGATGGGAAAAGGCAACCAATCGCTTTTGCATCACAATCACTAACTCACCAGGAAAGGATACATTCAATATAATTAGAATGTTCAGCATTTGTGTTTGGTATCAAAAAAAAATAATTTTTTTTAACAGTCTTTTTTTTTTCAAAATGGATAGTAAAACTCTTTCGTTGTTACTTGCTCAACCAGAACAACTTCGTAAGATAGGACGTTTCAGTGTAAAAATTTCATCTCTCAAATAAAAAATTCTGCATATTCGTGGGACCTAAAACATTGTTGCTGATGCATTGTCTCGAATGTTTAAAACAACCCAGATCTTAACTCTTCGGAACCTGAAGGTAATTGTTGCAGTACATTGCTGACGATTTACTTTTAGCATTTCAGGATACAGAAACTCAATAAATATCAGATCGTTTCATTTGTGATATAATGTATTAGATGAAGAAGGATGCTACATCCAAACATTTCAAAGTAACTAAAGGGGTTTTACATTGAAAACAACATTTCTACCTCAAAATCTACGTGATATGGATTTTCAGTATTTCCATTAATCCCATTTGGGAGGTAATTTAGGAACTTACAAAGCCATTAATGCTATTAGGCATATGTTTGTTTGGATAGTCATGTGCAAGGATATTTTGGAAAGAGTGAAACGTTGTAAATTCTGTGCTCTTATCAAACCTGCGCAGTAAACCAAATTTGGTTTTATTTCTCCTGACATTGCTGAACAACCTTAGCAAAAAATCTTTATTGATTTTGTTGGACTATTTCCTCGCTCCATGTCAGGCCATACCACAGTATTAATGTGTATAGATTAATTTACCAAATTTGTGTCACTTATTCCACTGCATAAAGATACTTCGGAAACTACGATATCTGCATTAAAGAGTTTTATTTTCAAGATTTCAGGATTTGCATATATCATTGTTTCAGACAATGATCGACAGTCTAAAATTTTCAAAACTATGTGCTTCACTCGTGGTATCAAACAGGTCAATACCACATCTTACTATCTACAGCCGTCTAATGCGCAGCACTTCTACAGGAATCTCCGTTCAGAAATCATTGCTTTTCCTGCTGACAGCCAGGATAGGAAGGATCAAGACCTTGCTTGAATGGTTACAACTGTCATTTAATTATACGTACCATGAGGGACACAACTCAACAACATTTGAATTTATGATAATCTACAAACCAAATACCCCTCTTTACAATTTTTGGTCACTTGCTTTTATTTTGCCTGATGACGACATCGAGAAAGTTTGGAAAAGAGCAGAATTTAATTTGAATTTCTCACATGACAAATCAAAAGAAAATATGATAAGGATCGAACGGAAACTCCTTTCAAAGTTGAAGATTTTGTTTTCTGCCGAGTACACACGTTGAGAAAAGCCATTGACCAAAGAGCGGTTAAACTCGCCTATCGTTGGAAAAAACCTTATCAAATACAAAGGTTCCTTACCCCGGTAATGGTTGTAATTTTCGACCATGCTAAGGAAACTTTCGTAGGTTGGGCCTACATCTCCCAGTCAAAGCAATCCTCTTCTAACATAAAATAGTTTAATTTGCCCGAGTGTTTATATGTGGTCACATTGGTGGTAACATGGACTGATCATCCACTTGACCAGTTTCCTTTCTGCCTGTGACATGTATAACTATCCTGCTGCAGCAAATAAAATAAATTAAAGGAGTGAAGCTCTATTCTTAAAAAAATCATATGTGTTATGTATAAATGTTATATATTTAAGAGTCCGATCATCCTCATAACCATATTTGTTAGTTTTATTTGATTCAAGTTTTATTTTAAGAATGCATAGTGCTATATGTGTGCATTTACTTTAAGTAGTAATCATCAGTGTCGTGTTTTTTTTTACATTGTATTTGTGTATTGTGCATTTGTACTTCCTTATAGTTAGATAACCAATTCAGTTATATTAGAGTTTTATGTTGCTTATTTTGTTCAGTGAAAGTAGGTATAAAGTTGAAACACCCTAGCATCTGCTTTCAGAATGGAGTCTGTACTGTTTTTAAGGATTTTGTTAATTTTCCCAATATTTTGTAATTAATTTTACAAATTTTTAAAAGAAAAAGTTTATTATATCGGGGATATTATTATATATTAACTAGAGATCGTTGATATAAGACAGATAATAATTTTTATGGGTTTCATTCATCCGAATTTGATGCAGGACATTCCTATATTCATATCTTCCAAGCCAAATCATAACACAAATTATACTTCTTCCAGATTTGTCGTTGCCATTGTTGGCAGTTTTGTTAACTGACATTTAGCATTTTTTTCTACAACTTCATCAGGCCACACCTGTACTTTGTCTCACCACTCGTTGGTAGTTTCCCTGTGGCGTCAACAGTTTCTACCCGTGTTGCTACCCGGAAAATGGCTCAAGACTGCAGTTTGTGAATACCGGAGCCATCTAGTCGTGGTTTCTGAATCTTAGGCGCTTCAATTTTGAGCGCTTGATGTGTCTGTTATCGCTTGCACTCGACTTTGAATCAGCTGCCTGACTAGACGCCAGATACGTGACGTGCTTGTGGCACAGGGCATTTGTGTTCAAGTGTAGTCTCTTCGGAAACTTTTACTTCAAGCATTTTGTTTTGTAGTTTAGTGCATCATTGCAATATAGTTTTATTTCAGCATCATGCTAATACTCGTGCATTATTGTTTTTTTTTCGCCTCTGTTTTGGGTGTTATTACATAACAATTTTCTCTTCCCCGCATTTCACGTTAAAATCTTGGTAATTTTCTTTTGGGACCTTTTCAGATATCACAGTTTCGCAGATTCGCAGATTAGCAGATTTGCCTACTTCTAGTTTCGCAGCCTAATAGTTTGGAGTTTACAGCTTCTAAGTTTCCTGTTACTGTTGTTCACTGACTCATCACGAGTATAACAGCATTTTGCTTTCTGTTTTCTCGCCTGTCATCTCTTCTCAGCACTTCACTTTGATTTGTTCAACACCTTTTATTTTGAATTTTCAATTTATTTCAAGATTTTTAATTCAAGAATCTCCGCCTCTTTTTTAAACCTTTCAAGTATTGTATTGCGAGCATTCACGTCTTAGACGTTAAAAATATGTTTTTTCGTTTTTTTTTTACAAAGTCATTTTTTAACACTGTTGGAATGTTAACACCCTGGGGCCCTGTCTTCCAAGTAATTTCAACTTTTATATTTACTAACTTTCATTAATAAATTTAGATTTTGGCAGTTACATTTTCTAAATTCTAGATTTTATATCAAAATATTATAGAAATTCACCTGGCTCATGCCTGATTATTTTAAAGTATACCTCTGGACATTTTTAAGTAATTAATATTTCTTTAAAATTTTAAGCTTTCTCCATAATGTGTAATTTTTTATTTGCCCCTTTCACCCAGTACTCAAATAACAATGTTTTCTTTAGTAGCATATTAATGTAAATAAAAAGCTTGCCTCAACACTGTCAGACAACGAAAATAATCCACCACGAGAGAATCATGCGACAACCACGAAATTATGTAAATAGCGAGATTACGGGCTGATATGCACCTGATCCCAAGTTGGTGCATTTGCAATTGACTGCGTAGCAGGCAGTGGAGCTGCAAATACCAACCAGCATTCGTAGAATTTGGTGTGCAGTGTAGCCGCGTTAATGCGAAAAACTACAGAATCACTTAACAATTTTCAGTATATTAAATTTTTAAATTCTTATTAAAATGTTCTTATATAATTGGATAAGATTCTGGACATAAAAACCACTCTCTTATATTCAATAATAAGAATACCTTTTTTGTTTTAGACGAAAATATTAATACTTGGTTGAAAGGAAATTATATAGCGAAAATGTGAGAAAAAATGTTTCAATGCATGTTAAACCTTATAAAAACTATTTAATTTGGGTACAGTAGATATTATTGAAACAAAAACTCTATTTACAAAGGAATCAGGTATTTATACACTATTAATAAATCAAAACATAATTTAAAACTACGAAATGTAAAATATTTACTAAAACTCTCATTTATATAAATTGAATCGATTATGAAGAAATCTGTTGAAATCAAAGAAATAGATAGACAATTACTTTTGCATTTTTTGAGTTTATCGATAAAAAATTATGGGATAAAATTAGGTACATGGCTTAAAGATATTTCGATACCATTGTTAATTAACAAGAATAATTTTATAGCTGATGATATTATGTAAATTATTATTCATTATGGATTTTAAGTCGTGGGGAAGCACGTGCCTCATAATTATTCTAGAATTAAAAATGTTAAGTAGAGAGTCTCAAAAATTATAACTTAGAATATAGAGAAATAAAATACAGCAATCTTCTAACAATAAAATAAGAACATATACTTAATTTAATCAAAAACTTTAATCCAAATTATTTAGTACAAAATCCACAACTATTTATTACAATGAAAATTAAAAAACATAGTTATAAGTCTTAGAACAAAACATTTCTAATATTATATCAAGTTAGAAGAAACAGGCTATGATTATTCTAAATATACAGCAGAATAAACATGTATTTAGAGAAAGTTAAATCAAGTCTAACAGAAAAAGAACAATAAGTTATTGAATATGAAAATATAATTATAATTAAAAAACAAAAACTACAAAAAGGAAAAGGTATGATATTAAGATCAAAAACTATATTCAAAAGGATAGAAGTATGGGGAAAAAAATTTAATTATTTATATTGCCCTAACTACACAAAATGCTACACATAATTATTTAAAATCCAGTGGTACACAAAAAAAAATATTTTCAAAAATAGATTATCTACTTACATTTCTGGCAGAGCTCATGATGTTTTATATCCATTATGAAAGCCACGATTTTACACTTATACAAAAAATATTTCAGCATATTTAATACAATTTAAAGTAGAAGCAGATATATATAAGGGTGTCCCTTATAGGGCAAAAAAAAAATATATTTTTTTTTAATTTTTCCAACGCATACCCGTATTTTTTTAATTTTGTTTTTTTTTTTAACTACAATGGCTTACTCAGATACAAAATTTCGCCCTTGTACAATTACTTTAACCCGTGCCAACTAGGCCCCAAAGTTTTTAAAAATAGTCCTTTTTTACTACTCCATGATATGTGGCTAGATCATAGCACAATTTAATTTTTAGGCATAATATGGAACTAAAACAACAATGAACACTAGATGAGTATATTAGACACAAAAATAAACCACAACATTTTTGCGGATATTGTCTTTTCACATTTGTTTGTTAGTGGAATCAATGTTGTTCCAATAATCTGTGAAAGTTTTAAATAGCGGAATATCGGGGCTGTTAGTAACTTGGTGTATTTTAGATTCAAACACACTTTTTTAGGACTATTTCATAAATATGATGGCGACAAGTGAACAGTAACAACTCTCTTTCAAGCTTTTGTTCTAACAGAACACAAGCTTTATTTAAGCGACCAGTATTAGACTCTGTGGTGTTACAGAGCATATTTTTTGCACCTGGTCATCGAGGTTCCAATCATGAAGCGAGTCCAAAACGGCTTCGGATTTGGCTTTTCCAGTAGAACTATCCAGTTTTGGCACAGCAAGCAGTTGTTCCTTTTCTTCACATGAAATCAGGACTGGAAGTCGCTCTTCTTTAGGACTCCTGACATCCAGACCAGGTAATAATTTGCCATCCCAATGAACGGTGACTACATTTTGAAAATCAGTCTTTATAGCTTCAGTTCTTGCCTTCCTCATCTGAGACCGAATCCTTTGAATTGATGTTTCGTTAATTGGATATTCGTCAATGCTGAGACCTAGCGCTTCCACTGTAGCCTGAAAAATATAGACGGAGTCCCTAATGCTCAGCTAGCATCTGTCCAAAGCCGCTATCAGTTTCGGTGAGACAAAATCCTTTCTTCCTCTTTTTCCAGACGTTTCGCCGCTACATCGTTTGATGTCTCAGGCAAATACTCTTCGTCAGAGCTGAGAAAACTACCATGTTGTTCTTGATGTGATAACTTGTGCGATGTAGAAGAAGTAGATGCTGCTAGTTTTCTTTTTTCTTCTTCCACGTTTCGTTGCCATAGGTTTAATATGGAACTTGTATGAACATGTTCCGATGAAAGTCCGCACGGGTTGTAGTACTCCAAATGAGTTGAAATTTGCTGTGAGAGTGTTTTATAGTAAAACAAAAAGAAATAGGCCCTATGCGTAGCAAAATTTACTAGTTAACAAATAATGGACACACTAATATATATAGATATATATATAGAGAGAGAGAGAGAGAGAGAGAGAGAGAGAGAGGGGGAGAGAGAGAGATATTAGTATTTATTTCAACACTTCAGGAATAGAAAAAAAATCTTATTGAACCAACGATTTTTGAGCCATAAAAATATCACGCAAATAAGATAAATGTTTTAAATGTAAAATTTGTAAGCAATTTATCAATAAAAGAATTTACAGAATTGACTACTGATATCTACAATGAGTGTGAAGGTAAAAATATTATAAGTATAAATATTATAGAAGAAAAGGAAAATGAAATAGTTTATCATACTGATAATAAATTCCCGTTTGGAACAATGCCTCAAATGTAATCAATTACATAAATCGATGTGTAAATTTGAAGTTTTAATTATCTCTAAATATACATTGTAACAAAAGTGTAAATAAATATAATCTATTCTTTCACCATCGAAACCAAATAAAAATTAAACGTGCTTACAAGGTAATTTATTTACAATTACTTTTAGATTTACAAAATTAGGATTTAAGATAATTAAATAAAATAAGGAAGCTGCTCTTTTTTATATAAAGTTATAATTTATAAATAAATAATTGCTATAAAAATTAAAATTAAAAAAAAATTATTGATACATGAATTATAAGAGATGTGAATTACTAATAATTATACATACATTTATCTCCCTTCAATTTTATAACTTTTCAAAATGGTTTATATCTGGATAATTGTTTTCATAATTTCATATATTTATAAAATATACCTTCTAATTCGTTACCATCCATATCTTTTCAAATATGTTGGTGCGTCATTCTTTAAAACTTTGTCAATTTTAAATAATTCTTTCGGCCAATTTTCTGTTTAAAATTTCTTAAATATTATTATTACTTTTATTAATTCTAACTATATCACCATTATCATATTTTGGTTCAGGTTTCCGTAAGCCGAAACCTGGATTTCTTAATCATATTTCAGTGTTCGAGAAGGCAGACTCAATATTATAAAATATTTTTTCATCATTTTTATTAACCTTTATAAGTTTCGTACCACAGAAGTATGCTTTCTGTTATTGTATTAATTTACTAATTCATCTAAAATATTGATCAATTTATAATTTCCATTGAAAGCTAGTTTATGCGACTTTTTTTTCTTTTGTTTAATATACGAATAAATCTCTAAACTCTACTTAATTAAAGTTCTGAGTATGTTTGACTAAAGATTTATTTTATATTTTCCCATAAGTTCACGGAGCTATTTATTATTAAATTATTTACCATTTTCACTTTGTAAATTATTGGGTTTACGTTTTAGCCTACATTCCGAAGGAAAGGAATTCTTATGAGATCACTTTCTAGTCTGTGTGTCTGTGTGTATATATGTGTGTATGCATAAGCCTATGTTCCTGTGTGTGTGCGTGTGTGTCCCCACTTTCAATTTTTGAACGTATCAAATGAATATAACCAAACTCGGTACATTGATTTTACTTAGTAAGGACACCTGACTTTTGTAGTTTTCGACAACGATGTGCACTTACTTTTAAAATAGTGGCAATTTTTAATATTTACATTGATTATATGTCATAATTCGGGAACCATTCATCCCATTTTAACCAAAATTATATATTGGCAGAACATCGTGTATACACTAAATTTTGAAAATTATATTGTCGTTAGTCCTCTGTTCTGGAAGATAGCACCAAATGTAAAAATAAATATTTTTGATTATATCTAGAAAACTACCAAATTAATTAACACCCAATTTGGCATGTAAATAAAACTCTGACATGTCTGGCAAATGTAAGTAAATTAACGTGAGTAGGTACTTATTTTAAAAATGGCGACCATCGAAATATTTTTGGTTTATTTGGCATATCTACTATAAAATTTTACCAATTTCGACCAAAGTTTGTATGCTGAAAGAATATATTACAAGCATAATATATGCTGACACATAGCCACTTTTGTCAGCCTTTTTGTAAGATAGATCTACATGAATCAATAAAGTTTTATGTAATATATCTGTAAACAATGAACTGATTACTACACATTTTCGCAAACAAGTGTACTGCGCTGATGATGTAAAATGGAATGTTTTAAGTATGCCAGAAATTTGTTTCCAAAATGGCGGACACATATGCATCTTAGATTAGAATGCTATTCTGTCATTATAATCATGTTACTAATTACAACTTAACTTTGTATGCTGTCAGTAGATATATACAACTATGAATTGTATCTACACAAAGAATATTTTGTCCTCCATTTTGCAATTAGGCGCCACACAATTAAATTATGTCTATGTTATATATTGGGAAACAATTATTCGATATCTACCAAATTGGACCAACCAGTATTACTGTGGCAGATTATGTAAAAAGGTATGTTTTTAGTATTTCATGCACTTAATTTTAAAATGGCGGACATAAAGCCATTTAAGCTTAGAATTATATATCTTCGACACCATGTAATCAATTCCAACTTATATTTGCATACTGGCAGTATATATTACAAATATAAACTGTAACTACACGAAGTATATGATGACCACCATTTTGTAAGATAGCACCATAGCATTAAGTATCTTTGGAAACAAATGGCCGATTCCTACTAAATTTGGCAAACAAGTAGTACCACAGCAGATGCAAAACAGTTTATTTTAAGTATGTCAGGTGCTTATTTTCAAAATGGCGGGCTAATAGACATCTAAGTTTTGTATACTTTATCGTCGAAGCCATGTAATACATTAAAATTTAATTTTGTATGCTGGCAGTGTATATTGTAACTATCAAATCTGTCTACATGTCAAATCTTGTCCCCACCATTTTGAAAGATATGCCACATAAAAAATAAAATTTTATGTAATATTTCGGAAAGCAATTGTCAGATTCATATCGAAATTGACAAACAATTTTTACTGCAGCAGGTGGTGTAAACAGCTATTTTTTTTAGTAAGTCACGCTCTTATTTTCAAAATTATGACTATAAATATATTTAGCTCAGTATCTTTTATTAACGAAACCAATTCCAACATAACTTTGTATGTTGGCAGTATGAATTACAAGGATCAAGTTTGTCTATACAGAGCCTCATTTCTCTGCCATATTGTGAGACATCCCCAAAATAAAAATTAAATTTTTATGTTACACCTCTGGAAACAATCAAACAATTTTTCACAAATTTGGCAAAATGTTGTATTGTGGTAGGCCATATAACTATATTTATTTTTTATGTTTGACAGGCACTTATTTTCAGAATAGTGACTATACAATTGTTTTGGCATAGTGTATTATATCTACGAAAATATATAATCGATATTAGCTTAAATGTTTCTACTGGCAGTATACAATCATGGAAAGTGCTAAAACATTCATGTTTCGTCCTCCATAAATGATGATCGTAACATGAAAAATAAAGATGTTTTATGCCATATAACAGGGAACAATCGAACTATTTCCACCAAATTATTCAAGCTAGTTGCTGTATTGTAGGTCATGTAAACTTACAAGTGTAAGTGGCTCAGTGAATTATTTTCAAGATGATGGCCCTGAAAATATTTTAGATTAGTTAACCATATCATTCAAAATATTTGACTGAATAAATTCGAAGCCAACGCTCAAATTCGACCTCTGTAATGCAATTGATTGCACACTAGCTTATGGTACGACGTTTTCTGGTTTCGAGTCCCGGGTAGGGCACAAGTGTATTTGTAATTGTCTCACTACTGTTGCATATGTTCTTGTTTCATTTCTAATGATATTGCTTTCAACAAGAGAACAAGTCCTACATACCAATTCAGATTTTTAAGAAATTATTTAAAAATAATTGCACCCATGTTGAGGAAAGTAGACTCATTAGTTATAATAGTAACTTCTTGTTATTCTAATGCAATGACACCATTTTTGGATGTTTTATCTTTAATAGGTACAGTCGTTTGGGGTATATTGGCATCATCAGGGCAACTTTGTGCCACCTGTCTAATTAATTTTAAATGAAGGCTCGATGTTTCCCTTCTCATTAAGATGATCCTTGTAAATAAAATAGTTAGTGGTAAAGTATGCATTAATTTTAGGCCTGTAAAACGTTCTTTATAAACAAAAATATATAGTACAATGTTCCTGTTAATTGTTAAAAATATACCCCAAATGACTACTACAAATGCATACTTATAAAAAACATAGATGTTTGTTAGTTAAATCCTTTGTTTAAAGGCGATAAACCTATTAAATTTGCAGTATCCATTTCAACTAAATCGATCCATCATAAGTCATCTACACCAAAACTCATAAATTTTCTTCTAGAAAAATTCTTTATCATGGGTTTGTATATTTAATTTCGTAATACCCTTGCGAATGNAAACTCATAAATTTTCTTCTAGAAAAATTCTTTATCATGGGTTTGTATATTTAATTTCGTAATACCCTTGCGAATGGACATTTTTTTCATGGATATCGATATTTTATATTTACAGACCTCACTTATACTTTTGAACTGCTTGACATGTTCTGTAATTTCTAATTTAATGTTCTCTTGCAACTACAAACACCAAGTTTTATTGGTTTACATACGAAAATTAAATTATATACTTAACGAAAATTGCTATTGTAGTCGATAAGCCGTCTCCATAGACTGTATCCTTTAATTTTGTATTCNAAACTCATAAATTTTCTTCTAGAAAAATTCTTTATCATGGGTTTGTATATTTAATTTCGTAATACCCTTGCGAATTGACATTTTTTTCATGGATATCGATATTTTATATTTACAGACCTCACTTATACTTTTGAACTGCTTGACATGTTCTGTAATTTCTAATTTAATGTTCTCTTGCAACTACAAACACCAAGTTTTATTGGTTTACATACGAAAATTTAATTATATACTTAACGAAAATTGCTATTGTAGTCGATAAGCCGTCTCCATAGACTGTATCCTTTAATTTTGTATTCNAATTATATACTTAACGAAAATTGCTATTGTAGTCGATAAGCCGTCTCCATAGACTGTATCCTTTAATTTTGTATTCAAAGCATCACCTTTTTTTAAATTAAAGTATTTTGTGTGAATTAGATGTAAATTGATGAGTCGGGCGCTGGACTCTAGGAGTCAGAGGCTGTAGAATTCTCCTGCGAATGCGACTAAGATCGCAGGCGATGCCACGTCCGCCCACTGCTACAATATTTCCGGTTTTTCCCTCAAAATGGCTTGTTTGACATTTAAAAATGCCTGTTTTGTCCCCAAAATCCCCCCCCCCCTTGTTTTTCACAACTAGAAACCCATGAAATTTCCTAAAATTTGTGAAAAAAAATGCTTTCTTCTTAATGTGGCTGAATGACTCCTCACTTTTACTGAATATCCACAAAAGTTCTTGAAATTTCAGCCCCACTAAGGAGTCAAAAATATAAAATTATAATTTTTTAATTCAAATTTATTTTACTATTAAAACATTAAACTTTATAAGTACGGCATCTTAAATTTTACCGGACTCGTTTTTTAAAGGTGAATGCGATCGTGATGCTGTAACGATTATGTAACCCAATTACAAGACCACCACATTGGATTTAATAGGTATATCTTACCCCAACAACCAAAACCCAGGCCCGTTACCCCACCTTACCAATAACCCTCCCCTTCACCAGCCCCCATCCATATTTCCAAACGCATCACACCACCTTACCATGATCCCCGTCACCGAACCTCATTCCATCACATTCTCTTTTACTTTAACAAAAGTGTTTAAAATAGATGCTATTTATAACATGGTCACGAGAATCTGAAATTTTTTTTTAAGGATCTATACATATGCTCACCCACATTACCACCGAAGATACATCACCTTCCCCACCCCTTTGAAACTCCTCACCACATGACGATGAAAACCCCCCGAAAAAACCTCGTTTTATCCAACTATCATGAAACACTTCCCCTCATCCCGACAACACCTAACCACTCTCAAAAAGCATTGACCGCCCCCTCCTCTTGCCGGCCCACATCTTCCCACTCCACTTGCGAGTCAGGCTTGCGATCAATGCTAACAAAATAATCGTAAATGATCAGGAATCTAGGAATTAGTGCATTTATAAATAATTGTATTTAAATTGATCGCGTTTGATGTTTAGAAGATGCCCAAATCTTTAGAGTGTATTGTATCGATNTATAAATAATTGTATTTAAATTGATCGCGTTTGATGTTTAGAAGATGCCCAAATCTTTAGAGTGTATTGTATCGATCTTGTATTTTTAATGCAAAATAGATTATTAAATTTAAACTGTGTAAGTTTTCCTTTTCTCACGTAATATTTTATTTCAGATATTAACCTGTATTTTCACGTAAAGGGGGGGTTACTGGGCTTACTGGGCTTTAAGCTCTACCCTCATTTAGTCAAAATAATCCACTAAATATCTTGAATTTATCTAGNTATAAATAATTGTATTTAAATTGATCGCGTTTGATGTTTAGAAGATGCCCAAATCTTTAGAGTGTATTGTATCGAACTTGTATTTTTAATGCAAAATAGATTATTAAATTTAAACTGTGTAAGTTTTCCTTTTCTCACGTAATATTTTATTTCAGATATTAACCTGTATTTTCACGTAAAGGGGGGTTNGATATTAACCTGTATTTTCACGTAAAGGGGGGTTTACTGGGCTTACTGGGCTTTAAGCTCTACCCTCATTTAGTCAAAATAATCCACTAAATATCTTGAATTTATCTAGTCATCAAAGTAAATATTTTTAATTTAGAAATATTTAAATATTTTTCTGCTAGTTTTTTCAATTAAATATTTATTGTATATTTTGTAGTAACATAATACTTATGAATAAGCAATTGCTGCACAATTTAATCTTTTTGTATGAATGTTTGAAGTATTTATAGTCAACAGAGTTACTTTTTGATATTTTTGAAACGTTTTACACTACTTGGCTTTTTTTGCCAAATATTTATTTTACTTTGAGCTACACAATACTTTGAAAGAGCAAGTTAATATATTTGTATGAGTATTTTAATGTAAATTTTTTGCATTGAGAGCCTTTTCGTTTGGAATTTTATATGTAATTTTTTTTGTAAATGTTCAATGCAAATGTTTAATCATAAGGTGCTGCTAACTTGTAAAATATTCTGAAATTACTGAGCTATAAAGTGACGTCGTCTTTGCATTATTTGTACTACGGTACAATTTCTACCGAAGTCAGTTTATAACAGGGCATTTATGATAAAGGGTTCAGTGAGAACTTACTTATTCTTTTCTTGTTGTTAAAAACTATTAAAAATACCATTTCAAAAGTACTCAAAAAATGTATGTTCATTCAGGTAAAATTCACCTCAAATCCTTCGTTAACAGGAATCCAAGTATTTTCGCAATTATAAAGTTCGTGTCATCATACGTGTAATCGCTTGAAGGAGGAGTTTTTGTAGCAGACCTAGTCAGTTCGGCCACAGGAAGTGTCTTTGGCGGGCTAGTCGCAACCGGTGGTGGCATAGGATCGAAATTATCATCTGTCACACTGTCAACGGAGGCTGCAAAAACTGCTTCTTGCAGAACTGAGACCGAGGCATCGATGAGGACTGCAGTTTAACTTTGCATGATCTCACATGTTTGCAGTAAGTGTCGTTGTGGTACAACATCGACCCGCACTGTAAGAACATATATTTAATGTGGTTGGGATTGTTCATACAGCCATGGAATTAATGCCATTGTGCGATGTGTTCGTGCGAAAATACCTTGTCGCAGTAGCTGCAGGGTACGTTTTCTCTGACGGAGGTAATTCAGCCGACAAACCAAAATCTGCCAGAGAAATAACAGCCGAAGAAACAGATGTTGCAGTAAAAACTGGCGCTGTCAGTTATCCAAAGCTACGGTCGAAAATTGCAAAGGCATTTCAACCGCAGAAGTAAACGTCACCATAACAACCTCGATCGATGAAGCTTCAGCTGGACCAACATAATATTTATGTATGTTACAGTCAACTGCTGAGACAATCTGCATTTCACCTCGACCACTATCAAACTAAGCTCTCTTAACATGAACTTGGCCATCTATATATCCGCACATGATGTCATGCGGATGTTATGGTGCACCATGGCAGGTGATAATGCAGTATCTGCTGCACTTGGCGATGTTTTGAAGAGTGAGAAATTTGAACTCGATTTAGGCATTCCGGCATAGGAGTTATGGGAAGGAAACGATGTAACAGTTTTTAATCACAACTATGATGGATATTGCAGCAGCCTATATATATAAACTTATCAATAATATTGACTCTTTAGAGACATAACTATTACCGAACCATAAGCTTCTAACATGCCTAAGTTCCTTGCATATATACACTTTGTAATATAATGAAATGTGGATATCTTCGTATGTTTGTAATCCACACCAAAGATGAAGATATCGACATAATGTCTGTATTTAGTGGTCTGAATCCACTCGTTCTCTCACAGTAGATGATCCACTAAATCGAATGTCCTGCCAGAGCCCTTCATTACAATTTCTTCTTCATCGGTGCATACCTTCTTAATGCTGTTTCAATTCTCTCTTTGATGCCATGTATATATATATTATAAATAGGTACATTTCAGATCTTGAATGCCTTCTTTGTGTGCACATCGCATTAGCGTCCCCCGCCCGAGCTGCAACTGTACCTGAAAAATTGCATATTCAAAACTACGAGATGGAGCAGATGCCACACACAACTATGGACACTTGTGTCATCGCTTCCTTGTTTATTTTCATAAGTAATTGAATAAAATGGCCATACATCGGCAGGAAATCATCAGTCATGTCGATAATGCTTACCTTGACTGGTCGCAGCTCCAAGCAGTGTGCTGTAAACTTTCCTGCACTCAACCTGGAGGGGTAACGGTGGATAGGTTTGGTTGATTTTCAAACCTACAATGTGATACTGATCGATGAAAAAACTGCAAGACATACCTTCTGTGAAGTGGTAATGTCACCTGCGAGGTAACATTGTCCATTGCATCTTACGAACTGGATGAAATTGCAAGGTACATCAAAGATTTACTGTCTCCCGACACAGAGTTCGAACTACATGGAAATTGCAAGTCTCTGAAGTGTCATCGGATGCAGCTAAGATATCGACTTTATGAAACCGAATTCCATCGGAATCGAGCAACACATATATGATACTGGCATAATCTATTAATCGTCGCGACATGTAAATATCTTGCCTGTTAATGTGATACGATTAAACTGCAATTTGGAGAGCGGTATACATCTCAACTGTAGGTCAAGCAATATTCTGCACGATATTTCGACGATAGTCCCTCCAGGTTTTAAACTGTTCATGGCACCACAAAGCAGCATTTAACTTACCGACTTCGCGAAGATATCACAAGAGGTGGCAGTAACGAGCGTCGACCAGCACGAAGAGTGAGTTGGTGAACTTTCGAAACGAATAAATCCCTCTATGCTAGCATTTGAGAAGATGGGAATAAGATTTATGGCAAACAGAAGCAATAAAACAAATAACAACATCAAACTTGCAATCAGTACACTACAGGTCACCAAGGTGTTAGCACATGCCAACGAGATTTTTCTTCAAAGTCATGGCTTCGAGGTCGATCGCCATGAAAGATTACAAAAACATCAATGAGCTGGTAGTTTTTGAAGACAGCATCCCAAAAGAGGAAATTCACATATAACAGCCATTCCTGATCGGACCATACCCATTACCATCGGAAGTTTGAATAGTGATCAAACAATAAGATATCTGCACTCTTCCTTGTCAATCATTCCTGCGATTCAGGGGGACACTGACGACAGAAGATAGATCCAACCCGGCATCAACGAATACAGGATGAGTATAAAAGATTACCCCAAATTTTAAGGTCTATAATATTAAAACCAAACAGCCTACAACTTTGATTGGCCAATCAAATGAAACGTGAAACTGTGAAGTTTGTTTACTAAATCTACACAAATGTTCAATGTGACCACCACGAGTGGCCCGAACGGCATATACGCGATAATCTAATGCGTTCCACACTCTTGTCAGCATGTCCGGTGTTATGGTTTCGATGGCGTCCATAAAATCTCGTTTTGAGGTCGTCAATGTTAGCCAGCAATGGTGGACGAAACACTTGATCCTTTATGTACCCCCATAGAAAAAAAGCACGGGGTAAGATCCAGGCTTCTTGGGGGCCAGTGATGAAGAGCCTGGTCTTTAGCTGCTCCTCGACCAATCCAACGTTGCGGCAACGTCTCGTTCAGGTTTCCGCGAACAGCTAGGTGCCAATGGGGTGGAGCACCATCCTGCTGCAAAATGAAGTCCCCCGCCACCTCTTCTGACTGAGGAAACAACCACTCTGTAAGCATGTCGAAATAAGGGATTCCAGCAACAGTGGGCCCGTGAAAAAGAAAGTGCCGAAAACACTATATTTGAATACAGCGAAAAACACATTCACTTTGGGAGAAGCGCGCTCGTGTTCGGTGGTTTCATGTGGAGGCTCCTGACCCCATATCCGCACGTTGTGCAGGTTGACCTTTCCATTTGTATGGAATGTCGCTTCGTCGTTAGAAAACATCTTAGACATGAAGGCATCGTCTACCTCGTTCTGGGCAATAACTAACACGTAGAAATCATGTCTCAGTACTTTATCCCTTTCGAAAAGAGCCTCTACAAGCTGTAACTTCTATGGTTTGTAGAGAAATGGCTTTCGCAACACTATCCATAACGTCGATTGAGGGATTCGCATCTCCCGGCTAGCTTGTCGAGCTGATTTTCTCGAACAGTGAACTAACGCTTGTTGAATCCGTTTCACATTCTCTTCGGACACACGTGGCTGCCCGGAACTTTTGCCTTTGCAAAGGCACCCTGTGTCATGGAACTGACGAAACCAACATACCTATCGGGTATGTTGGTATGACCTAACGTCCACCTATCGGGAGGACGACATCCAAATTTGCGACGGAATTCACGTTTAACTGTCGTAACCGATTCACATTTAGCAAACTGAATAAACAGAACGCCTTATTTTGTTCCGTCGCCATCGTAATGCGGACTAACACACAACACACGCTCATAGTGTGACGACAGACGCTCCCAGTGTCATCTCTCGGCACATAAAGGAAACATCAGACCGCCCCCTTCCCATTGATGTGTAGAATATGAGCTCGCTTCCTCGTTACAACCTCAAACTGAGAGTTACGATTGCCATTCAAACCGTAACACCGGACATGCTGACAAGAGCGTGGAACGAGTTTGATTACTGCGTAGATGTCGTTCGGGCCGCTCATGGTGGTCACATTGAACATTTATGAAAGTATGGTGAACCAACTTCACGGTTCCACGGTTTATTATATTGGTCAATCAAGGTTGTAGGTTGTTTTGTTTTTATATTATAGACCTTCATAGTTGGGGTATAATTTTTTATACTCATCCTGTATTTATATGTAAAATCAATTATGTGTGTAAAAAAAAATTTATTTTTTGTTTTTTACCCTTACTCATTAGGCTTCCATTTTTCGTAAATAAATGCTACGTAGCCCATTTATGTATTGGGGTAATACTGAAGTATGTCAAATTCGCACAGATGGTCTTGGGACCATCTGTGCGCTGACAATAAAAACTACCTGCTTTTGTAAAACTAATATGTTAAAATAAAACATTTCACTGTTGAAAATAAAACGAAAATTTAATATGATTATATACATACTTTTTGATTTTTATTTGATTTTTTATTGTGTTTATTTACATAATGGCCCTTTACAGAATTAATAACATGAACAATAGTGATAAGATACATGCATTCCAGCTCTCAATAGAGCTCTTCTACAGACGTGGACATTGGTGAATCAAGAAAGGAAGGCTGAAAAGAAATAAACAAAGATGTATGGACCTTGCTGCCATTCGGTACATTTCGATAGCACTTTTACCGACAGTTAATTATCTCTGGCAGCTGATGCTCGAAAAATGAGTTACAAACACACTCTAGTGTCTGATAATGGGAAAAAAAATTGTGTCAAAGTTGTAATTTAGTGGCCACTGGGAAAATACGATTGATTGTTATGAGTGGGACAATGATTTGTTATGTAAGGCCAATGATTAATTCCTGGATTGGAGGGAGGTGATAAGGAGTTTGGGGGGGGCGTTGGTTAAGGTTGTGGGGTGTAGGGTGGGGTATCATTATATGTTCCACGTATTTTAGAATTATTTCTTAATTTTTTTACGATTGTTTATTATAGGGTTGGTTATGGTTGTGATGTGAGAGTGAAGTTAACGCTAAATGTTCCTAGATTTTTAGAATCATTTTTATAATTTTTGGCTATTTTTGTTATAATTTTGTGGGTGGATTGGTGAGGATGAGGAGTTAGGTTAGTGACGAGGGTCGCGGGTCGCTGGAATTGCCGCCTGTGGATGGGAGAGGCAAGGGAGGAGATGAACAAGACCGCTGGCCGTGCCTTTGACATCATGGTTGGTCAATCAGAATCCGGACCCTGGACCCTGTGCAACTGGGCCTACTAAAGTGCCCTTACTGTCTAGTGTTTATACTAGACATGAATATAAAATTGACTAAGCTATGTTTTTAAAACGTTTGGTTCGTTCACTGAAAATTAATAATTCTGAAAAGTTATAGATAAAAAAATTGCCAACTAAAAAAACTGTATTTTTCTATTGCCATCATTTTTAAACTCAGCGAACATCCTAAATTTTACTACACACTAAAATAAAACATCGTTTCTTAGTCAAAGCATGTTTCTTTTATTGAAGTCAAACTATACCTCTTGCCGGAATAACTGCAAATTTATTACTTATTGGTCACAAAATGAAGTACATGCGAGATGCAACAACACAATTTTGTTGATCATTCTTCTCTAAGGTATGCTGGCACAAACAATGTTCATTACCGAACAGTGCATTTTTTTTATTCTAAGAAGAGAACTTTTATAAAATTTAAATCTTAACATTATTTGCCAGACCCATAATTGTACTAACATTATTGTGCTTCCTCAAATTAAAATTGAACGTCTCCAAAACAGATATTATTTAGTTTTCTGGTTCACAAAAATTACTTTTGAACCTTAAATTAGTACCACCATTTCCATTTGTTCCGCCATCTTATTTGACTCCAGTGAAAAATTTCTTTAACTGAGGCCACTTTTTCATTTTGTAACCACGGCGTGGTTTTGCTTGTTTGGTCAAATGAAAGGGAACGCCATAGATGAGATGGTATAAATGAAAACAGTAGCCAAAAATAGATTAGGCTTTTAATCATAAAGTATGCATTACAAATATGTGCATTTTTCCCGATGTTCCGACCAATGGGCGTGGCGATTGCACTCTTCTCTATCATACTATTAATAAAATAATGTGAAATTCAAGTGTGTGCATGAAATTAATTTTTAACTTAATTTGATAATAAGTTAGATTCCTGCTAAAAAGTTTAAGTTATTAGTTAGGCCTACTTGGTTGTAAAACTAACTAGTTTAGTAAACATTCTGTAGAAAAGTAACTTTTTATCTTAACTTTTAACTTGCTAACAAGTTAGTACACATGTCTGCGTATACCTTCTTAAAATCGCACCCGCAGGTTTCTCAGCTGGCATGTGCTGCAACATAGCGGTAATTGGCCCAATTTGTTGCTGCGGGTGAAATACTAAGTCTGTGAGAGAATCGAGAGTACTCAGAATGAGTTGTGTGTGCTATGACGTTTTGAAATTTTAACTGTGTGACAAACCAGGATTTTCAACAAGAACGGTATGTAATACTTATATTCTTACTGCATAAATTCTGTCTCAATATAACACATTGTTGCTAGTATATGTTATTATTTTATTTGAAGCTATGGTTTTCATATTTTTTTCCTTGTATTTGCCGAATATCGCACAATACCGCACTGTGAGATATATGAACATCCAATATATTTATGGCTTACAACATAGTACAACATGATGCAACATATATTGATCATGAACATTCATAATAAATAGTATAGGACATGTCAGTTACATAAAGAACAAAATTAAAATTAAAATAATAAAACTTAATGATAATTGTGTTTACAAAGTTTGAAAACAAAAAACCATACATGTGATAAAAAACACCGAATCTAAAAATTGTTAATCTTTATCAGAATTTCTTAATTTCTAGTTCAACACAATTTTAAGAAAGATACAAACAAAAAATAAGTATTAAGGCACATCTTGACATGCAAATTTATTGTAAACTGTAGTTTTGATGATTTAGATAGTCAGTTTTGGTGTATTAAAATTTTTATTTAGTAGGAAATTAAAACTACTCCACTTAAATTTTTAAAAAATTTTCATTTCTTTAATATTTTTATGTAATTTAGTAAAAATATTATTTCCTTTGATATCAACAGTATTATAGGTAACTGAATTATTTATTTGTGTCGTGTGCCAAATTTTTTTTTAAATTTATTATGTGTATGGATCTAATAGTTTATTTTAAAATAATTTGCATATTTTGGGTTTTTGTTACATATCCCCCCCCCCTCTTCCCAAAGAGTAAACACTGGTCAAAAGAAAACATGAGAGACGCTATTTTAGTTGTTAAAGGAAAGGAAATGGGATTATCACGAGCATCGAAAATATTTGATATCCCCAAATCTACATTTAAAGACAATGTCAACAGTCATGAGGAAGATATAGATAAACTTGTCAGTACAAAACTAGGAAGGATGTCACTTGGTGCTGAAATAGAGGAGGCATTAGTAATGTACTCCTTGGAAATGGAGGCTAGGTTTTTTTTAGCTTAAAAGCTAAAGACATAAAAAAATTTATCTTCCAATTGGCAGAAAAGAATAGTAAATTACATCCATGTGGTAGTGGAGAAGAAGCAGAAAATGTGGCAATCTTTCATGAAAAGACATCCAAATCTTAGCATTAGATAACCACATTCAACATTATTGGGAAGAATAAAACGATTAACCCAAGACAATGTTAACGTATATTTGACATATTTGAGCCTTTGATGGAAGTTATTAATCATTCCCCAAATAGGCTGTACAACTGTGATGAGACAGGTATCACAGTTTGGCCGCACAAAATTAGTAGAGTTGTTTCTGTAAAGGGGAAACGTCATCTTGGAGATGTTTCTTCAGCAGAAAGAGGTTCCTTGGTGTCTGTAGTCAAGTGTTCTGCTTCTAGTCTTTCCCAGAGTAATTATGAAACCAGAGCTGCTTGATGGTGCTCCAAACAGTTGTGTTGCTGCGTGTCATAAATCTGGATGGATACAAATTGACAGTTTTCTTCAGTGGTTCCAGCAGCAGTTCTTTGCCAATGTAAAGCGTAGCAAAGATGACCCCGTGACTTTGGCTCTCGATCGGCATTATTCCCATACCAGTTATCTTAACTNATCACACAATCACTGCAGACACAAATGGCAGCCCCTTCATGTAACTTTTATGTTACCCTTGAAAACATTATATGCCTGGCTCAAGGAAAATTTTGGCACAGTGGTAACTCACTATCAGGGGGGAAAATTTCTTGGGTAAGCTTATAACAAAGCAGCTATTGTAAATACAGCGACAAATAGTTTCAGGAAAACTGCATTTCTCCCTTGCAACAGCAACATTTTCGGCTAGCATGAGTTTGTTGGTGAATTTAACAGTAGTCCTACATATGAAGAACAAGGAAACACGCCTCATACGGCACCGCCACCACTAAACAAAGGAAATCAGTCCACGTTATCAACAGCAAGTAACTAACCCAATTAATGAGCTTTATACAACTCTAAGTGACAATTATTCATAACATCAGGCAAGCTCAAGCCTGGCCACAGGTATTCTCGTAATGCCTTCTGACATCTCTCCTGTGTCGTCTATGAAACAAAACCAAACGATAACATCAAGAGAAACAGGTTGATCAAGCTGCCCTGCTGTTGTATTAACTAGTTCGCCTTGCAAAAACAAGTTGTCTGAAGATGTGACAAAAATGCCTGAGAGAGGAAAACACATAAAGATGGGACGCATGAAAAATGCTACACCAGGGAAAAAAGGATTTTTTCAGACGGGTGAAAATCTAAGCACGAAGTATTCCGTTTGAGACAATAAAAGAAACAAACAAAACAAAAGGATGAAGAAGAAATAAGTGTCTCCAGAACAAGAATAATTGTTGGCTAAGCTTCTGACTGTCTCCGAAAATGAACAAGATAGCGAAGATTATTGTGAGTGTCCATAGTGCAACCAGGCGTATTCACAAGACAGACCAGGTGGAAAATGGGTTATTTGTACAAAGTGTCGCATTTAGTGTCATGAACAGTGTTCAGGAACGGATGACTACACAAAATTCGTATGCGATTTCTGCTCGAAAGGATAGTAGTCCTGTGCTACAACAGTTTAGAAGATTTACGAGACTCATTTTAATTTTATTTTTGTAGCTTGAAAATGTAATTTAAAGTTTAGTTTTAATTGCAACAAACCAGTGCAAAATCTTTCTCAAGGTAAAAATTTTTTAGTTATTTTTTAGAGTAGTATATGTGCTATTGATTTAAACTGCAAACAAAAAGCGTTCGTATCTCGCACATCCTATACGATATTAGGAACACAGTTTTTCCAAACATTAAAAATGTTTACATTTCTTGTTATAAATTAAAAATTAATTAAAATAAAACCTCACTTAGCCTGACATGTTTGCAGAAAGTACCGCAAAGTGTAGAACAATTTTTACTTATTATTTTTAGAAAAACAGTCTCTACATAAATCAGTATTTTCAAAATGGCCGCGATGTTAGGCACAGTTCTCCAACCAGTAATTAAAATTGGCTATAATAATATAAAAACTTGAGGAAACTTAGGTCAGGTGCATTTAATTATATTCGCATTGTTGTTTAGCAATTATGGAGCTTCAACGGATGTGTGTACTATTTACTTGACCGTCCGAGAACACAGGTCAAGGCCTCCGTATGTATTTCGATATTTTTTTTTTTATAATGAAAAAATGCCATGAAACTGCTTCATATTACATGTGGAAAATTGCTATGTTGCCACAATTCCTCGACATTTTGTTGAACCTTTCAATGTGCCCGGGCCAACATAAATAGTGAGCATTCCGAGCTGCTAAAAATAACCCCAATATCTGTAATGAAAATCGTATTCTGTATTAAATGCATAAATGCAATTTCATGAAATACGTTGTCATCGGTTAGGTTTAGTTTTTTTTTTTTTTTGTATTCTGGTGAAATTATGTTCACATCGCTGTAGTCATTCTAATGTTATAAACAAGTAGTAGTTTCATTATTATAAAGGTTAGGACAAACGTTCGTGTCGATAGATTCCGTAAAAACAAAACTCGCAGGACGGATTTTCGTGAAACTTTCATTTAATGATAAATATCACCGTGGAAGTGTGCTGTAAAAATGAACATAACAATTTGGATCAGTTTGGTTTAGCCACCGATATTTTATGACAACTAGTTCTGATATTTGTAATATTGCAGCAAATTCAGCCATTTGCTTACACATAGTGAGTGTATACAATTGTTAATTTTGGAGTTATTTGTGCCTGAGTCGCATACCCTTACCAGAAGGAATTTTGATAGTATGCAGATAGTGTCACGAACAAAATGCATGGAAAGGAAAAATATTTTGTAATATTCTACTTAAATAAATAACATGTCATTTAAAAGCGTTTATGCATGCCATTTTATTTAGTTATGCCCGTACATGTTTTTAAAAATAATTTTCGTGTCATTTTATTCGACTGTTCCGAGTTTCTCTATACAGAATAAAGAAAAATTATTGCCGAAGATTACACCGTTTATTCTTAAATAGTAGGAACCACATAATCAGTATTCACAAAGAGATATTATTAATTGAAATTAATGTGTGTATTTACAGTGCGTACTAAAACAATTTACATTTATAAACGGCGGAAGAATATGCAAACAGGCCGGAAGCAAAATATAAGCAGGGCATTCAAAAGTGGTCACTTCACCATGGACAGCATTTATATAAAATTTTATTGGTGCCTTTTTTAGGAAAACCTATTCATGTTTTATGTGACAGTGAGAAATATGGTCAGGGCTTAACAGCAGAGATTTCTTTGTGCCGATGAGAGAGAAGTGTTGTAGAGACGGGGCAGTGGCTGAAATCAATAGTGTGCATTTGGGAGCACACAGGGGAAACCCACCTGCCAGTCAACGAAATCTGCCATGATTCCCATGTGTGAAAGATCGTGCGTGACCCCACCAGGAACAGAACCTGATTCGTCGTGGTAAGGGGTATGTAACCTATGAATTAAAAAAAAGGAAATTATACTTTCGCCGACAGATATAGGAGCCTATAGTTGTAACAAGTTGAAGGTAAAGGAATTACATTATTCATTTTAAAATTTAATTAGTATAATTTGTATCTTACTTACGAACAGAGCTATATTGTTTCCGAAGAAAAAGTAAAATTATGTAAATTTAAATTTCTGCTAATGGTAAAAAAATTTCAGAGGATAGATTTATGGACATATTGCTAGCCCATTTTGTTAATGTCAGATTTCCTATTCACTTGTCTTTGCTGTATATAAAGAGGTACTGAACCACATCATGAATAAAGGTCGGGTGGTAAATATAGAATTCACGTTTTAAGTATACTTTCTGTGTCATCACAGTGACAGCTTCCTAATCGGTGGGTCTTTGTTATCCAAATACAAATTCCTCTCAATTTATGGCATCACAGTGCATGGAGAATTGCCTATTCTATAGCCGAGGCAAAGGCAAGATAGGGGGGACTGAGTACGGTTGTGCCATTTTGCATTTGATCGGCCATAGTTTTGTATGTATATCAGTTAGCTAAACGAAAAGTGATTTTTCGTATAATTTCTACATAACCCTACATATAATTAATTAAAATTTTATCCCTAAACGTAATGGTTTGCACACAGGAGCAAGTAAAAAGAGAAAATGTCACAACCGACCACACCCCAGGGGCCGTTGTGACAGTGCTTGGGGTCGAAAGTGACAGGTTTAATAATACTCTGAAATGGTCTTAAATCACTTTTATTGCAACACTCTAGCATTAATATTACATAACATTCTTTTGAAAATAAAAGGAATAGAAAAAAGTATGTTTGGGAACACTTCAATCACTTATAACTAATAAGGCACTATAACATTTATATACATAATAGGTAATTATTAAAACCAGTCTTCACATTACAATGAGTCTCAAAATTTTTGTTTTACCTAGAAACTAGCATAACTATGCATAGTTAAAATATAAAATTAATGTTAATTTACATCATAAATATCAAAATTATTTTTGCAACAAAACAAATAAAATACCCATTTTAATCACTTACAAATAATAAGACACTTTAGCAACCATTCCTCGCCAGCCATCTCATTCTCAACCCATGTAGTTGGTTTTTTTAGATTATATTTATTTGTAAACTCAAAAGCTAACTTCCGCACCTCTTTAGGAGAGAGGCCGAAATAAATGTCCGCGCAACGTGTTAAGTATTTTGACAGCTGCTGTTCTTGTTCTTCTGAAAACACTTTATTGTGACCGATGTACCCCATGCTGACATTACCACGGGCATTTCCATTCTCATCCGTGCGGGCGCTATCACGTTTACGAATGTATCTGAACAAGGACATTCGATTAACTTGAAACATTTCTGCTGCTTGTCGCAGAGATACACCTCGTTTTGTTTCAATATATGCATTTTCGTATTGAGTAATGTCTTGCCTCCCCCTTTCGGTCTTCCGCGAGCGTTGTCTAGGCATCTAAAACAATAAAACACAATTTTTACTTATGTCACAACCGTACCCACAAACAATGTCACAACCGTACCCAACAAAATTTTTTTTCATAAATACAAACACCATGCCAAAATGAAATAATCTATGAACAAAGTAATCACTGCTTTTTATTTACTAATGTATATGTTATATAGATAAATAAAATTTAATACTCAATCTGTATATATGTAACAACAATTATCAAAAGAAATCGAACAAAAATACTTACTTTTGACTGTCAAAAACAAATACGGGTCTCTCCTAGCGTACGCAGCGCGCAGCGGCTGACACAATACTGTGACACGGGTTCGGGAATGCAAGCCCCTCCCTTCGCCGTTACCACAACTCGCTAATCCGTATACTTTGGTTAATATGTCGACTGTCACTTTCGTACCCTGGCACAACCGTACCCAAGGCTCCCTTATATATTCCAATGAAAAAATATGTTTTCTTAATCATTGTTTAAAATTTTTTGTAAACCATTTCATAATCGCGTATATCAAAAACAATGTTAATATTCTTAAAATGTGTATGGCAAGACGAAGGGAATAACATACTGTCCTTGTACGATGAACAGTAATATTGTCACGAATGCGGGCTGCTTCCCCCTAATCTTAAGCATATCTGCAACCCACGCTATAACACATATGGGATAGAGACCTATTTCTCAAACCCGCTTAGTTTAGGTACCATTAGTTCTTCCATTCCTTTACTATACTGCTTATCGCTACATACTATTAAACATAAACTTACACCTAGGAGGTCTAAATCGTAAATGCATAACGTTAACTACTCATATCAAAGATAATTTCTATTTAATTGCTTAAAGCTTTAATAAACGAGAACACTCGACAATGATAAATTATAAATCTCTCTCTGGATGAAAACATTAATTAAATAGTTTAAGTACAATTCAAATCAAAGCGTCAATAATCTTTAGGCTACGGAGCAAAACATTACGTAGGCAACACAATATTAAACCTGCAGAGTATTACTAATCAGGGATATATCTAGCATTGAGTGCCATTGCCTGGGGAGCCCTTAGTAAATTTACTAAAACAACATAACTAAAACTGGTCGTCTACCTTAAGGAGTCTTAAATTAATCTAAAATTTAACCAGTTATTACATTACTCTCTCGACATTCCTCGCTGACAAGGAGTACACCTCTTATCCCTACAGCAAGGGGCCACTATATTGGCTGGACCGATCACGCTACACACCTTACTATACTGCATTCCGGCCGTTTCCGCACTCGCACTGGCGACTACACACTCCGCGCATGCGATCCTTGATCTCACAAATTAATTTCCGCACCATAGGCCAGGCCAGAAGGACCTGCCTAGAATTAAACTCATGCTGGATTGAGACCAGCGCCCGATCGTCCGCATTGGTTCGAGACTCTTCAACAATAACGACCCTCCTACAGAGCTCCAACTAACGCCTGTTCCTGTGACCCGCGTCACACAGCTGCTGACTTGCGAGACGCCAGTCTGTGAACCCGGAAGGCCTGGCCAGTACCTCCCGAGCACACGCATTTCGCAATAGGCGGGGCCATTTCACGCCAGACAAACTGCAAGATTTGCGGAAGTCAAACACTGACCTCCCGGTAGGCAATGTCTTTCGCAAATCGTCAGCCCATCTTACACGTCAATGACCCACATACTGAAAAAATTTTCGGGTCCCACACTTTCTCGGTAGCGGCAAAGAAAACGTAACACAGCACTGTAAGCAAATCAGATATAAAAATTTTTAACCAGGCAGTTTTCGCTGGCCAACTGAGCTTGTGCCCTCCCAAACGATCCTGGAACGCACTGGTGTATTCGTTTTTACAATAAAAAATGTGTTACAAACCGAGTGACAAAAGAATTTCATTGGTGCATGTGGGGCAGAAGCTTCAGTCCCATTTAACTACCAATATGTAAACAAAACGACCTCAAACAGTACTCCATGAGCTACGACACTCAAATTAATTCCTTCCCATAATTGAGACAACAAGACTCTATTACAATTATCCTGGCTAGTGAACAAACAATTATCGAGATATTTTTTTTTGTTTTTGTTTTTCAAAATGCAGAAGTTTACTACATGATTTTGTAAGACTTTCCGAAGAACCTGCCTCGCAGGCGCGCTGACCCTGGGATGAATCACAAACAGTAGCTGATGCGACCAGTTGTTCTACATCACCCGTGGTTAGAGTAATCTTTCAACATGGCTCCAGGGCGACAGACTCCATCTTCCAGCATGCTCCTCCCGAAGATGCACAGCCACCAACAGCAACCATGACTACACCTCTGCAACAAATTGTTACATGTCTTTAACACAGGAATTACAAAATGACCGCCACACCTGACAAAACTACAAAATCACCCCTGCTGGATGCCATTTCGAAAAATTTCAGAACTTAAAAAAATGGACAGCGGATCCTAACCTGAAACATTACATTACCTTTAAATCCTTCATAAAAGAGTATCATTCAAAATAAAAACTTTTAAACATGCCCACCCCAACAAAAAAGGACAATCAGGTGGCGAATAAAAGGACGTAATACAGGTTGGGGTGGGGGTTTTCCTAAACTTTGATGAGCTCCTCGTCACTTGGGCGACCTCCACGCTGACAACGTCCGCCTTTAGCCTCGATCACTTCCGATGTACGACCAGACAGCCACCGCTCATCCTCTGCGTAGCGATATGCGCTAGGGCCCAGTCTAGCTGACAGGAACAATTTCCTTGTTTCGCACTGCGAAGGAGGGTCTCAACAGACAGTGAACTCCATCAGTCCCATTCACACGTCCTGCTCCAGGACACACCTCGTCTTCTTCTGCAGCTGCAACCTAGAACACAAAGGGTTGGGGGTCTTCCTACCACCCACTCCTAGTAACTTCCCTGGCTACACTCTCCTTTCCAGAGTCTACCAAATAATTGTCCAAGACCTCACTTCATCACTCCCCTGTCGTTGCACATTTGAATTTAAAAAACAGTCTCCTAATAACTAAGTCGCATTTTTTTAATGGTCCACAACACATGGGTGTTCAGACTTCATCAGTTCACCAAAAAGATCCCAAAAAAATTAAAAGTTCACAAGTCCGCTCACTAAAAACATTCTTCGCACACTTTTCCAGTCTGAGCGACAATGGACACCAATCTTAGCGGAGGGCGGATACAAACTACCCACTCGCAACAAACATCCCTCAGCGACAAAAGCTGCAAGTTAAAATTTGCTATTCTCATTAAATTTTACCCCCAAAAAATTAATTGCAGACTCAGTAAACAATTTCTAATATATTACCTGGCCATACAGAGCAGTGGTTACTTTACAAGTACTAGCTGCTTAGTCCTACAAAAACACACACATACAAAAGATTAACAAAAAAACAAAATGTTTCTATTTCTGCATTATTATTTAAATTTATATTTTTATAACAGCCAAAACATTATCTTACTTCATCTTGAATAAGTCAGCAAACTTATTTCTTTTCTTTCACTTAAATACTCAATTAATACATAGTTTTCCCCTTTTAAAAACAAACATTTGTTTACAAATACACAAACACCTTCCCTGTTCCATTCTGCCTATCATTAAAGAAATACTCTATCTAGTTTCTCGAACAGATAATTTATGATTAAAGCTCAGGGTCCAACAGAAAAACAATTATGGTCCGCACCTCGTCTCTGTCTCTCTCTTTTTGTCATCTCAGTCAACAGGACCCTGAAACACTTATAAGCAGATACACACACTTCCAGGGCACTAGTAAAATAAACCAAAACATTCACAAAAAAAATTTCACACTGCAAAAAGAGAAAACTATTTACCACCCGGTAATGCTATGTCCTCTCATCTAAGGTCACCCCTCACTCTGGGGACTCCCGGGGTCCAATAACGAACCCTAGTACTAGCCACTTAGACGAATTATGAGTCAAACTAAATACTGAAAATAAACAAAGACAAAAGTCACCATCCCAGCAGTAGCCAGGTCCTGTAGTCTGGTATCGTCCTTCGCTCTTGGGACTTCCAGGGTTTCGACCAGTAGACCTCTAGTATCAGTGACCTAGACAGACTGCTGAGCATGTCAACCGCTCCCATGTCCACCTGGATACAACACTAGAGTGGCATCACATTCTCTCTGCTACACTCTGCACAATAAAAACACTATAATGTTCCCATATATCATGTGAGGGGGGTGGGGCTCCATCTGCCCCTCTGCCACACTCTAGTTGTACAATCTCCCTTCTCAGCACGGGGAATGGATGTGCGGCGAACCTCGCACTATCTGGCGTTCCTTGTCTCTTTCTCTGGTTGGGCCAGGTCAGTTCCAGTTGGCCATCTCCATCTTTGGTGTCTCAAACATAAATAAAAACCCTACACCCTTAAAAAAATTCAGAGGGACGAATGCAAAGAAAAACAAAATAAAATGACCACTGTCCACACCTAAAAAAAAAAACATTTTTACAAATTTGCATTAGGCCAAACGTTCCAATAAAAATTCCCACTTAACTTTTGTTACACCTTAGGTCCTGGTGGACCGCTCTTCTCCTACACCGACGACGTCAGGTGCCGTATTTGACAGTGATTAACTAGGGGGAAGTCACGTCTCTCGGAGCTGCATCGCTATTCCTACGATAACCCCATCCAAGCTCCTGACATTCTCCTCTCCTGCAGGTGTCTATTTCCAATCTCCTCCTATAACAGTAGGGGAGAGTGGGGACCTTGAACATGTTTAGAGAAAAATATTCGTATAAACCTGGATGATAAAACTAATCAAACAACTTGTATACTTAACATAAGTTTAATTCAATAGTAAATGAAAAATAGAAAACAAATGGATTACTATATAAAGAACCTGGTTAAACTTAATTTCCAAAGAAAAATGTGAAGTGGTTCAACGTGCCCCACCAAAGGGGCACGTTGAAACATATAGAGGGGCACCTTAAACCTATGTTATTTATCAAGAATAAACACATTTATTGGCAGTTATACTGACTAAGTTCCACACTAAATAGCAGCAGAGATCGAACCCTCTTGGTGCCACCAGTCATGGTCGGCTTTGGAAGACATCACAATATGACCTCTTCCAACCTTATCCTTATCATCTCTTCCTGGTTTAAAGAACCGACCAGTCATTTTACGTGATGTCGGTAAAATTCAACATCGTATAACTTTTCGTTGTCTTCTTTCATTATATCGATTACTTGTCCAAAATAATATACGCCGTTACTTTTGGAATTCAATGGAGTTAGTCTTATCAGGGCAAAGTCACCACTTTCCAGCTCTTTTGATGTCAACTGTGTAAGTTTTATCGTATCGTCTTCGAAGTCCTCTTCATATTTATCACTTGAGTCCTCAGTCATAGTGAAACCTTCACTTTCGATGTTACCATCCGAACTGTCGTGTCCGCTCTGGGCAATAAAGAGCTCTCTGTTTCGTAATGGGTTTTGAGCAGCAGGTGATTTATGTTTTGCCGTTTTCTGCTTCTGCTTTTCAAGCACATTATCTTTCTTAGGTGTGCTCGTAATAAGTTTGCAGCCAACGATCGCCCTTTTCGCGCGAGGTTTCGACTGCTCGACTGCCTTTCGCTTTGGGAATGGACGTATTTGGATTATCTCACTATAACTTGTGTCATTGGTTGTAGAATCTTTAACGAATGTCGAGGGTTCATTCAGATCGTCTTCGGTATTCACGAGCTGCGTGTCATCATGGACTGGTCTTTTTGGAACAGTGTTCTCAGTAGGATTGTCACTCATGAAGACTCCTGCTGCAAGAAATTCATCATCGGAAAATATTTCGGAGTTAACTGGCCAGATTCCCGTTTTTAAAAGTCGTTTGATATATTCTCCAGCGAAAGGGCTCGATAAAACACCCTATTAAAACATTGAGGAAGATCATAGATTGTAATGCGTTTCGCAGGGTTACTTAAATTCCATTCATTAACAGTTTTTTTTAATGAGTCTTTAGTGGTCAATATATGGAAACATCAAGTGGTTGTAACTTATGTGATGTGTGGGATGGGAATGTTTTAATAGAAAGTTCATTTTCATGGGCCAATTCAATTACTTTGATTCCCAAATGACTGTCGTGGTTGTCAATGAATAAAACCGCAGGTTTTTCAGCAGAACATCCTATATGGTTTATGAAATGAGCGAGAACGCGAGGAAACAGCTTGCTGTTCCTCCAACCAGTTGGAGCTGCTAGTCCTAGAGTTCCCAGAGGAGCACCTATGATCATGTGATCCTTGTAGTAAACCCTAGGAAAAATCATTACCGGAGGTAATACCTTTCCAACTGCATTCACACAGCAAACAACTATAACAAGAATCCCTCTTTTAGCAGCTGTTACTTGCCCCACTTGTTTCGTTCCTTCCTTGGCCAAAACTTTGGGTACATTTTGGAGAGTGGTTATGCCACTTTCGTCTTAATTGTACATAGATTCTGGGCCAAATTTTTTCTCCACCAACATTTTCATTCAAACTTCGAAAAATTCTCTCACAGATGTTCTGTTGAAGCCTTGAGCCCTGGAGATACTAGTTGCTTCCGGAGCCCGCAGAGATACATTTGAATGTCGTTTCATAAAGCCCAAAATCCAGTCCTTTCCTGCCATAGCATTGGCCTTCCAGGAATCCAGCATATTATTTTCCTTCTTCGTTGCATATTCAAACGAAGGGCGTCTTACAGCCTCATAGGCAAGACCGTGGAACATTAAGGAGCAGGTCAAAATATATTCTTCCAGTCCATCTTCTTTTTTGAGAACACCATTCTTGTGTTGAAATGAGGGGCAAAGTCATGATCATCATGCATGTCACCAGACTGATATTTTTTCATATATCGAGACAACGTTATGCGATCTACTTCTAGGTCATGACTGACTTGACGAATAGAGTGTCCTTTCATCACCTCTTAAACAGCTCTTCTCATCAGACTACCGTCTGTTTTCCCCCGATTAGTCTTTGGCTTGTAGTTAAGAACCATTTTCTGAAATTAAAGGAAATTATGTTTGTACTCCAAGAAAGCTACAGGGTAGAACTGAATTGTTAGACTTATTTAATTATATAATTATAGTCGCATCATATCAGGATGGGTAAGGTTGATCATGGATCAAACTGCCCCAACTTTTGAGGTTCAATGTGCCCCGTCGGCAGCCATTTTTGACCACGCGTTATCACGCCGACATCTTGGAACAATGAAACTAAAGGTTATGTAAGAAAGTACTATAAATCATATACTATCTATTCAGTTACAAAGATTAATGATTCTTACTATGATAAGAGTATGCATAAACTATTAACTTACCTGAAAAAGTTACTTCAACTGTCAAATTTGACGAAAAGCTTGTAAAATTGTAACAATAAACACGATACGGTTAAACTTATGCTGCGTCATATACCCGACATGTATTTATTCTGCAGTAGAGACATCTAGCGTAAAAACGTCAAACTAAAATAACGCAAGCCTGTGGTTCAAGGTGTTCCTATGTTCAAGGTGCCCCACCCTCCCCTACTTTAACAAACACGTGTATATACTCTGATCTCCAAAAGATCAGCATGGAAACAAATACATTTTTCCACTTACTCGTTACACTGTACAGATACAATTTTTCGTTCACCATTTCCTTGGCAACTGCCATGCCACAAATTTACACTTTACTCTTTCTAGAAAGTTGCCAACTCCGCCATTTCCCTTTAGTAATTGAACCAACAGACACCTTGTCCCCATTTACGCGCATACGAGCCAATCAAAAATGTGTACTCCTTACAGCAGGCTCCTAATTGTATGATTATTTTAACTTCCCAGTGGGATTGTCAGAATCTATGACCCACACTCAATAACCTTTAAAATGCATTTTTCCATTAAAACATTACCATTTATTTCGGCTTTCTTTTAACTTTCCCATGGGCAGTGCAATCTCTCCCCATTCCGCAACTTTATTTCGTATAAGTATCACAGAATATCATGTTGAAACCAATAAAACATTCCATAACATCTAAAACTCTGCGCCTAAAAAGAAACGCAATTATTTATCCAGATGGCCCAAAATTATAATTAAATAAAAATTAATTAGTTGAAGTTCCAACACATATCTGAAATGAAATCGGGATTAATTCAGGTTCGCCGCGCTGACGAAATCAATTATCGGTTACTAGGTCACAGCTCCCAGTTCTGCCATCTCGCGGTGGCTCTAAAAACAAACACTTGTGGTTCTGAAAATGAATGCTAGGCGGCAGCAACTCCTTGTCTGCGTGCTCTAATGTTTTGTTCATGTTTATTCCTCTAATTCGCGTCGCCCACTGCCAGGGCGCAGCACTTACCTGTCATGGTGTTGCCTATTTGCTTATTTTACAACACATGCACTCGTACGGTAAGTATAACCTATATGGCCTAACTATGGTTCAGGAATTTTTTGTAAGTGTTTAATTGCAAATAACTGCCTCGTAACAACTGGACTAAAGAAAGAAAATACATAAATAATATTACACATATTTTGCCAGATTATCATGAAAATAGGGAACCCACAACAAAATATTTTATAAACAGTGCATACTGGGCATATTGGGCACACAGTGTACTCAAAATGGCCTCAGTTCAGATAACATTTAATCAATGAAATAAATAATTTTTATTAGTGTGAATTGTTACCATATGGGCAAAGAAAATATTCTTTGTCTTGAAATATATATCTTCATATAATAACGTGCTCGCCTCATGGCGCTGTGAAAACTAATTGAATTTAACAATAGCTAAAAACGTACTGCTCCCGAACAAAGCTTTCTTACTACTGAGCGCATTCCGCGGCACCGTTCAGCAAGACTAGGCGCTTGCCGCAACGGGACCTCAGCGATTACCCATAAGAAGAATGTGAAATAATCAAAGGATGTACATCCACCAAAACTGATAAGCTAAAGATAACAACTTCCGGGAGCAAGCTGGCACGTCCCAACTTGCAACTGATGTTCAAGGTCAAACATGTTTTCGAATGTGTTAAAGGGATCTGGAGTGGGGAAATTAAAATACTTTTATCAAATAACATAAATGTAATTAAGAACAATAAACGTACTGTACATGACCCAATACACGAACATCACACTTAGTACCAACTAACTTCCTAAAAATCCAAAACGCATCTCCTAGCTCAAATTTAAGCCTACGCCGAGAAATAATATCACACATATGTGGCATAATACATAAACCCATTTACCTCCTCTCCGACAGCTCACAGATACTTCGCAACAGGTAAAAGAGTGCTGTTTATTTCTCGAAACTGCTGGTGTGGCCAACTTTCGTATTAATGGCAACATTACCGAGAACTAGTCAGTAGGGCATATTGAGTACTAGGCCATATAGGGTACACTTACATAACAATTTCAGACATAGCTAATCATTAAAAACACATACATTAAATTAATGCTATTCAAAATACATTTCACTCGACCCTTAAATGCAATGGTTTTAACTCACACTCTTTCCAAGCCTTACGTCTAGCTTAACACTTAACATGTAATATAAACGTAATTTCATGGGTTTCCACAACTGTAAAAAAAAATGCACTTCTTTACACTAACTTAGGGCTATACCCAAAAATAAACACAAACTAATACTTGGATAAAATTAACTCTTTTAACTTTGCTCCATTACAAATAAACTCAGTTTCATAACACGGTAACGTTTAACTTAAATCTCTCTCTTTCCCATAATGGCAAGGCTTTAAATTAATCCTGAAAATTAAAAGTAACTAACGCTACTCCAGGCAAAATTTTCTGGTATAAAACATTCAAATATCTGCAGAATCAGATACACGCCACCGTACGCCAAATTACATATGTCACGAATGCGGGCTGCTTCCCCCTAATCTTTAGCATATCTGCA
This sequence comes from Clitarchus hookeri, assembly GCA_002778355.1. Taxonomy (NCBI): domain Eukaryota; kingdom Metazoa; phylum Arthropoda; class Insecta; order Phasmatodea; family Phasmatidae; genus Clitarchus; species Clitarchus hookeri. The sequence continues at coordinate 253,764 of NQII01000692.1, forward strand.
ACCCATATAATACCATATATGGGGTAGAGACGTATATCTCGAACTCGCTTAGCTGAGGTAACATCAGTTCTTCCATTCCTTTACTAAACTGCGCAAGGTTAGTAAAGACTTATCTCTATATAATTTTTAACATTGACTTTTACTTAGGGGAGGTGTCCAAATCGTAAATAAATATTGTTAACTACTCACTTCAGAGTTAATTCATATTTAATTGCTTAAGGCATTAATAAAAGAGAAAAATTTATTTTAAAATATTATAAGTCTCTCTCTGGCTGAAAACATTTATTAAATAGATTAAGTACAAATCAAATCAAAGCATCAATTTCTCATCAGGCTGCTGGGCAAAACATTACCTAAACACCACAACATAAAGTAAACCAGTTCAGTATTACTAATCAGAGATATCTCTAGCATTGAGTGTCTTTGCCTTGGGAACCCTCAGTGAATTTACTAAAACGCCATAACTAAATCTGTTTGGCAGACTTAATGGGACTTAAATTAATCTAAAACTTAACCTGTTACTACATTAATCTCTCGAAGTCCCCCACTGAAAAGGACTACCTCTCTCATCCCTCGAGCAGGGTGCCACTTCATTGGCTCAACCGATCACATTACACAGCTCACTACACTACATTCCGGCCGTTTTCACTCTCGCACCAATATGCCTACACATTCCGTATATGAGATTCTCGATCTCAAAGATTTATTTCAACGCCCTAGTTCAGACCAGAAGAGTCTGCCTATGCTTAAAGTCATCCCGGATTTAGACCAGCACCCAAGGGTCCGCACTGTTTTAAGAATCTTCAAAAACCCTCCTACAACTCCAACTAACGTCTATTCCCGCGGCCCGCATCACACAACTTCTGATTTTCGTAATACTTGTCCGTGAACCCGAAGGAGGGTCTGGCCGGTACCTTTCGAGCATACGCATTTCGAAATAGGCGGGGACACCTCGCGCTAGCCAAACTGCACGATTTGCTGAAGTAAAACTCTGAATGCGCAGGCAACCAACATACTCCGCAAATCGTCAACTCACGGTAGCGGCAAAGAAAATTCAACACAGCACTGCGACGAATCCATATGCAAAATTTTTAACCTGACAATATGGTTGTAAAATGAGTTGTGTAAATATCTCATTCTACCTATTTCATAGCATGGCGTGAGCCCTTATGATTTGATTTTCTTATGTATGTAGGATGTATGGCTGGAAAAAAAGAGGAACTATTCTTATAAGGAATAAGGCATAACGATAATTGCATCTTAGTTGAGTTAAAGATGGTACATATGATATGGATAAGTAGTCTGTATATATTCAACAGCTCTAAAATTCTGGCAAACCATGCTCATAAGAAGACTTAAGGCATAACTATTCATAATGCATTGGTCGAAGTTAAGTGTGATTTGGTCGAAGTCAGGAGTGATACTTGGAATATGTATTTGGTAGCTATAACTTCAATCGATAAAAAATGGTGGTCTACTTTGTTTATAAGATGGTTTAGGGAGTCATTGTCCATATCAACTTCATCGTAGTAATGAGTGATACCCATGATATGAATTTCATAACTATGCATAACTTTTTCATAATGGCCATCAACTATGCTTAAAAGAGTTTTAGGGCATAATTAACCATACATTTTTGATATAGGTCATGAGTAGTAGATATGATATGAATTTTATGACTATAGCTTCAATGGATGGTAAATGGCGGCCCATTATGCTTATAAGAAGACTTAAGGCGTAATACATTTTTTCCACATATTCATATAATTTCCTCGTGACATACTCCAGCAGTCGATGAATTACGACCAACTTTGCTTTTAATTTAGTGGGTGTCTGACATAGACATACTAGGACTTTGCTTAAAACATGACTTGGTGTAAGTTCCTGTATTCGTGGCTCAGGCTGATTACATAGTTACTTTTAAAAAACCGAAGATGATTACCTACTAAATTCAATATAACATCGAACACATTCCAATAATCGCTGTGTTACATTAGAATTTGACTTGAAAATATGGACCCGAGAGTATAAAAAACTTTGTATATTTACTAAATCTACTATATTTACTATAAATTTATATATTATATATTATAAAAATAAAAAAAAACTATAGTAAATTTACTATAAAATCTAATATGGCAATGTCCATGGCCATAATAACATATTCTGATATAATCAAATTCTCTTTTTAAAAAAAAATTCCATACAGATGTCCCTTGATACAATTATTTTAAAAGTTAAATAACAATACATTAATTTGAATAAATAACCATCGACTATGCTTTGCATAGTCGATGGTTGTGATGTCATGATAAAATTCTCCTTGAAAATATCAATATCCATACATTTTGCTCAGCATACATGGATCTGTAACTATTAAAATTTTAATGAAATATTTTAAAAGTAGTTTTAAATGATTATTATGTTTGTTCATAATATATGGTTGTGACCTGTTATATTTGAAGATGACAGACAGTTCTGACACCAGGCACCTCAATTTTATTGGTTTTGAGGGTTTTGGGCAGTTTTTAGGCACCGGACTACTTTCAGGTTTTTTCATTATAAATTTAGCACCTCAACATCATAGGAATTTTTTCAGGAAGTGTCAATACGGCAGACTCATGGCTACAGTTGCGGGGAAACAAAAAATTTATTTACCAGAATCTTTTACTAATTTAAGTGAAAATTTTGAGGGAAAGACGGAAAAAACAAGATGGTAAATGGAAAACAAAATTGCTGGTGGAAACAATATGGCGACAGGAAACAATATAGCTGACAATTCAAGGGCAAAGTAAGAAATATAAAATATGGCCAACATGACATCATACAAAATGCCAGAGCTGGGCGCCTTGGTGCCTCATCCCTCAGCCCTTGTACTGGAACCAATCTAATCAGTCTACTATAACCAGAAATATTTTCTCGAAATGTAGTCAATATTATGTTCTTAGGAATGTTAAAAAAAAAACTATTCTTGGGTACTGAAAACGAATTTTCTCGTTCCCGTTCACCAATGGATAAACATGAGTTAAAAAGTAGCGATGGCATTATCGCAGTCACCAAAATTAGGTAATACAAGCCCAACATGTGCAAAATGTAGTGTCATAGTAAAGAATAATTTGATACGATTTTAAACAGTAATAATATTATAACAATGTGATGAAACATGCGTCGTGCCATATTAAAACCAATACATTTCTTTGTTGCAGGAAAATGCGCGACTTCTAACAGGACAACCTGTAGTGCCATGTCGCGTGCCACAAGGACAGAGAGACAGGACTCGAGCTATCAACATCGATCGTTTTTCTAGGGTTTTTTTTCCTTTACTTTTTGCTGTGTTAAATGCTACCTATTGGGTTATGTTCGCTGAGTTTTTGTAACTGATTTTGAAGTAACTTGTATAAAATTAAATGTTTTTTCTTAATCATAGGGTGTATAATATTCTTACATGTTATGAGTACAGTACATATTTGTATTAGTTATGCAGTCGGAATTTCACTGTATCTTCATGTTATCTACATTATTAACAAATTAAATTTTAGAAAACCAACAATTTAATTTGTTTGACAAAAGCTGTTATAAAACATACTTATTCCTGTTAAACATAACCTTGTCTGGTTACACATAAAAACCTTTAATTGTGGAGCTTGTGATAAGTAAATAATTAATGTGTTCAGTAAACACATATTACTGTACTTTTAGTAGGAATATGGAAAAGATTAATTTTGATGTGTGTGTGTGTTTATTTCTCGGATTAAATGTCAAAACTAGAAATTTATTTGATTGTACAGATTATTAAAATCTGGATAACCTGTAATTTGTATTCTTAAAAAATTTTAATATTTTTTGTACTCACTAAAATTTTTAAATATGTAATAAATTTTAAATAAGTAAAAGAACATTTATTAAAAAAATTTTGTTAATGTAAATTTAAAAAAAAAAATGGAACTTTGTCATTGTCTAGGAGAAATTTCAAATTATCTGTTAAATTGGAAAGTCTAACTGAAATAATTTATTTTTTAAGAAAAATGTTGATAAACTTCTTATAACTCTTGCCTTAACATCCACTACTCTCCTATGGCATTCGTACACTAGTGACACTCTAAAAGGTAGTATGTGTGTATTATGTGGTGATGTCAACTTTCGAATAAATGGTGTAGTAGTGTCGAAACTTCATCACTTTGGATTGCATTAGATCGATGTCTCTCACTGAAGTACCTCTCGATGAAATTTCATAAGGTATCATCTGTCATTTTCTTGGGCTGCCATTTGTGAATTGTTTCCTCAGTTTATTACTCCCTTCGTTACTTTTTCGTTGAAAATGGAGGATACAAAGTGATATTGAGATATGAAGCCCTGCAAGATGTTTGCGTAAAACGTGCATACACAGTAAAGTTCGAAAAAAATTACTTCGTAGTTTAATTTAAATATTCATGAAAAAACTTTACGCTAGATAACTAATTTTTAAATGAACCATACTAGGCTATTCCAGGGGCTGTAAAACTGAATATTATGCGTGACATCAACATACCCTTCAAAGATATGATAGTGAAAACTAGTTTTTAAATTTATTAATATCTTATTTAAAGGGCTGAAGGAAAACGACTTGAATATTCATCCTACTGATTTGACAGGTTGTCGAAAGTGTTTGGCAATACTTCTCGATTTTGGTAGGTAGAGTGTTTCTGCCTGGTTGAGTTCACTTATTTAAATTTTTCTCTGTGTATTTCGGTCACTAAATCTGGTTATTATCGACGGAGTTAATTGATATGAAACATTTCAATTCTCCTCCATCAACTAAAAGTACTGTTTACACTCTGCACAAACCGGAATATTCAGTGCTTTACTGTACTTGTGAAAAATTTGGGATTTGATTTCTAAGCCGAAATATAACGAAAACATGATAATCCTTTTAACTATGGGTTATAATTAAAGGAGGCATGCACGGTTGAGGACTGATATTGTAATTGTTTTATTTAAATATTACAAACCACTTCAGATAAAAATATTAATAAATAAATTTCACTGTAATTAAGAAATAAAATACATTTTGTTTGAAAATATTACACTCATTAGGCAGAAATAATAGAGCTCGGCATACAAGGGATCAGGTAAAGGACTCAGGATTTTAAAGCCATATTGGATGATGTCACAGCAGCCGGACGCTTGGATAGTGCATGGTCACCATCATGAATTTCTTTTGTTTGTTCCCTCGAGGGGTGCTGTTTCCCATCATTGCCTGCTAGATTTTGCTGACGACATAGTCGCTGATAGCGCCACCCACTATCTCGTTTGTAGTATTTTCTGCCAGGGGTACTGTTGAACTATATGTTTTACCACCATATTTCTATCAATGCTTGTTAGGCGGTGCCAGTGTATTTACTTTTTTCTGGATGCTTTTAAGGGCACAGCACTGCAATTGTCACATTTGATTTAATGGACTTTTAAACTCTGGGTTGCAAGCATTTGCCAGGCCGAACTTAAATAACAGGTTGAACGACGTATTAAGCCTCTACATTCAAGTCGTGGTATAAGAATAGCATAGCCCCCTTCCCCAGAATATTCCAAAAATATGCAGAGTTGACCACCATATCACAACTACTGGACATGGAGACACCACACCCTGTTACTCCCATCCTGTAGACCTTTCGTCGAAGATATAGGCAATAACTGCCAGCTTGGATTCAGAAAACTATATACAAAAATTTTGTATTATATTTTCTTATTTAATTTAAAATTATTTTATGTTTAAAATATTAGAACTTAAGTATAAAGTTTTTTATACAATTTGACTCATCTATTCAAGGCAAATTAGAATATGTCAACGAAACAGACTATTACACACGTATGTCCGAAAAAATATATGATAAATACAGCATAGGTATGCATCACNAACCCCCTCAAACCCTCAATCACAATAACACGCTTCCTCACCTCCCACACCCCTCAACACCCCCTCTGACCGCCTCACTACAACACCTGATTGAATAGGACATCTTTCAAAATTAAAACAGTTAATCATGCTTGGATCTAGCTACCTTCACACCAATATTTTGTATAACCACTGGCATGTTGACGAATCAAAATTAAAGCAAATATTGGAAAAAAGTTTTCAATCACATGCACATGCAAAAATATTTTTTGAGTCACATCACATGAAACATTTTCAAGCTCTTTTTGAAAATATCTCTTGTTGATCCAGTGGTCATCACACATCGAATGTTCAAATCACTGAATTTGTGCACAACTTTTATGCCATTTCATCACCTTTTCCGCCAAATACAGATGGGGAAACTTTGTAGGATGGATATGTTTAGCATAAAATCTTCCGACGATGGAATCAAAATAGGTCCACCAGAAAATACATGCACAGGCCCAAATGCTCTATGAGGAACATGTACAATTCAAACGAACCTTTGTGACCATGTGCCTTGTGGAAAATGCAGCACTGTTTTGAGACTTGTACCAGGCCACTGACCTTGATTTTAGACATGCGTGTATCCCTATTCCTCGTTTTGGAGTACACAGTCCGAAGCAGGAAATCGTTCTTGACATCTTTGGGCTTCATGTATGGGATAGAGTGAAGGGTATAATGGCTTTCCCGAACGAGTTTTGGCAGTAGCTCCAGACACTTGTAATTTACATTCACCAATAAATACCTCACAGAATATATTTTGAGTCCAATTAAAATGCTCGAAAATTCTGGGCTTGAGCCCAGATTATGTATACCATACTTTCATATCAGAGTGTGGAAAGTCCTGTTCAAAAATTCACATCCATAATCTGTGTGTAGATATTTCGGCATGCGTGATTCCTGCAATGGGTCCACCATGGCTGTGGTGATGGCAATCGCATTCTTCGACTTGAGTGGTCTGACCCACATGTACTTGGAAAAAGTATATGCGATGGTCAAAATGTAACAGTGGTCTTTATTTGTACCTGCAAAGGCATGATTTTCGATCAGGTCGGATTGGAAAGCAGTATCGTCCATTCCCTTAATGATGCATTTCCTAACCGACATGTGCAGCTCTACCAAAATAACACATTTTATTACTGCTAGTAAAAGCTAACTTCGATGAAATCGTTGACGATGGAAATAACGTTTTTGGTGTGCGATTGTTTGCCTGCAGCCTGTAAACCGATAAGCAGTCTCTGCTGATCGCAAAGGTCGTTCGGATCATCGCAAGACACAGTGGATATTGCAATATCTGTCAATCTTTTATAGTAGAATAGTTCAACAGTTTCACACATACGCAGAAATATTCCTGCGATAGTGCCGAATTACTAATATATCGCGTACTTAAATCGATATTCTTCGGGGATATTGTCTGCATATTAATCATGACTGGACTGGAGAAGTCGACGAAATTTACAGAAATCCGACTCTGTTTATTGTCGGGAATAGCTACAAAACAAAGTGTTACAAGACACCAGACAGGCATATCCGATTTTGTGAGGGATTGTGGTCTCAATAAAAAATGGAAGAACTAAATTTTATTTTATGCACAAAGATAATGCTTTTTTTTTTATTTCTCAGTGACCATAGTCAAGTGTTCGCTGTGATAAAATGTAACTCCTTGTCACTTTGAAATAATAACTTCTGTATTAACTTTTATTTCGATAACAATTCTCAGTTTCATATATATAAGAGTATTTGCCATAATTAACAACACATGGTTCTTTTTAATCTTTCAGATAAATTTAATTACTTTTTTTTCATTTACTAGTATGTATTTTTTAGAGATCATCACCTTGCATTTTTTTATATTTCTAAATTTATTCTTGGTTTCATATGTATTTCCGCATGAAGGTATTTTGTGGTAATTGAAACTACATGTTCTAAGAAACCCTTTATTTTAAGGTAATTTTATTTCTCTGCTAATTTTTTCAAATTTGAATCAACGATTATGTTTAAATACAATAATCAGTTTTGTCTAAATGCATATGTGTTTTTCCATGCAAACTTAAATCAGAGCACTGTTACTTGTGACACAGGGATTAATCTTAATAAAAGATCTTAGTAACTTTTATACGTGTAATTTATTTACATGAACCAAGGATTTTATTTAAAACACACACAACCAACACATAATATTTGCAACATATAGTTATTTCGTATTCATTGTTCAATGCACTGCCTAACATTAAATAATGACACACAAACAGAAATTTGTTTGACATTTAGAACAAGGGTACCTTACGTTTGTTCAGCAACAGTGCAAATGCACAAATTTCACAGATCTTCGATTAACTGACCGACGATGGATTTTAAAAACAACTTATGTTCGGCTTTATAAATTTAATCACTCACATCCAGAAGTGTGCTGGTTGCCTCCGGAAACAATAAATTCACTGCATCATCAATGCTTAGGTCAGGTTCAGATGTTCGCTGATGTTTATCCATCTGGGAAAAACTGAGTTCAGGTGATGTCTTGCATTTGGAGGGGGTCTCTGAGAGGCTGCTCGTTGATGCGAGGAGACAGGTTGATGTACTGGGGTGGCTAAGTCTACCAACTTCGACGTAGATGTATCTGCGATGGTGGCCTTCAAGGTATGAAGATCCGATGTCGATGACGCACAGTTGATCGTATGCAGTGGTGATTTGTCTCGACATATTGCAGCAGCTATTACGTCGTCAGGTGAGCACGGACGTTTGGTGTATTCGCGCATGTAAATTCAAGCATTTGCAGTAACCTGGGGTACAGTCGATAACCTGCTGGCAATACTAGAACGAGTTGGGATTCCCAGCGCCGATCCAGTGGAAATTACTTCCGCACACATCCTCATACTCCTTGAACTTGCTACCGGACCAGTAACTATAGTCTGACCATTACATACATATTACAGAACATGTAGCCGTTTCATTTGTATGCCGCACTGGCGAGAAACAATATTTTATGTCTTGAATTTAGCACTACATAAAAATTCGTCTCTGTAAACAGAACACAAATGTGATTCACAAGGCGTGTCTAATGTCGGCATTCACCCGCCCCTGTCTTTGCTACCATGCCTTTCGTGCCATTAAAAGTAATAGCTTTCGGTAATTTCGTCCGGCCAAGGTGATCTGCAAACGAGAACATAGCACACATCATCTTCACATAGGAAGCTTGCTTAAAGATGGTAGGTGTATTGTGGTTAAAATACATTCCACATAAACCAGAAATGAATATTCCCATTGCACATTTCAAAATAAGTAAATATGCGAATCTCAACAATCTCATCTTTAAAACACATGCCATATTCTACACAGTATTGTCTTGTATATACGTTATCATACCGCGAATTAGGATCTAACACGGAGCGGCCGACATATTCCACTGGGCGAGGATCTGGGATTAGGACAATTTCCTCTCCTTCAGATCGTCTGTAGTCATCGACTTCGAACTGGTACTCTGCTGGCCGTGGCGGCTGGTAGCCACGAGACTGGTAAACTTCTTGCAATCATCGCATATGCAGACTGGAAGACATACTTGCTTGCAAGACCGAGAACTGGCGACCAGGCCAGCTGCTGCGTATATATCCAAAGGCTTTTCAAGATGGGCTGCAGCCCACAACGTCGTTGCTAGATAGGCGTCACACATGAGTGGTGAGCGCAAGGTCTGCCATACAATCTTCCCACTATCCAGAATGGTGGTGTGCTGGTCGCCATTACAATGTTCCATCCATCTAATTTAATCATGGCGACTATCCGTCTATAGCTCGTAACTTAATATTCCTGCACCTTAAACTTGACTTATTGATTCTTCTTCCGCACATGATATCAGCTGACTTGTAGTAACAGTCATCGATGCGTATAGCAAATTCGCCTGGTCCAGGCCTGTCAAGACGATAATGCATGTGTTGTCACCGAGGCCATGAGTTTAGAAATGTGTGACATGGGAACTATCTGGTGGTATATGAAAAAAAACTAGCACACACTCTAGTATCCAATTCTGGAAAATAAAAAATGTGTTAAAGCAGCAATTTCGTGGCCAATTGCAGATACGATTTATTGGTATGGGTGGAGGGATAATTTGTTGTGTAAGGAGAATGATAAATTTGTGACGAGGAGGATTGTGAGGGGTTGGGGGTGTAGGGGTGAGAGAGTAAGTGAGTCTAATAATATATGTTACTCGATTTTGAAGAATTTTTGTTTCGATTTCCTCAATATTTTTATGATTGGTGAGTGTAGTTTAGGGGGGGGGGTGAGGTTAGGATAGTTGTATAACAGTGAGGGTGGATTTTTTTTATATATTTCTCGATATTATTTGTGATTTGGGAGTGGTGATGTTAGAGAGGGGTGAGGCGAGAGCCGTGGGATGAGTGTGAGGGTCAAGGTTACATGTTCTTCGATTTTAAAAATATTTTAATTTTTTTCTCGATTTTTTGTATTAATTTCTTGCTCGTGAAGGGGTTGGGGAAGGAGTGTGGTTTAGGGTTGGTTGATTAGGCGAGGGGTAGGGTTACATTATATGTCTCTCGATTTTTTTTAAATTGTTTAAAACTTTTGCGATTTTTTGTTATGTAGTGGGTAGTGGGGGTGGAGAGGAGTTGAGGTGAGTGTGGTGAACAGAGTGTAAGGTAAGTTTTAAATGTTCTTCGATTATTTAGATTTTCTTTATTTTTGCGATTTTTCTTAATTTTTTATTGGTAAGGGGAGACTGTGATATGAGTGTAGTGAGATGACTAAGGGCTTAACATTACATGTTTCTTGATTTGTTAGATTTTTTTAAAAATTTTCTGTTTTTATAATGATTGCCTGGGTAAGGGTGTGTGGTAATGGAAAAGAGGGGTGATTGGTGAGGGGGAGGTGTGAATTTTGTAGGTGCAGAATGTTGGTCGGGGGAGGGGGCTAGGTCGGCTGTACCTGGCTCGGAGTCTCGAATCCTCCTATACTGCTCTGAGGATTAAGTGACTCATTCTTCTAAGGGCCTCTAATCCTCTTGCTTGACTGAGGATTTTTGACTCTTATTTGAGGGGCTTCAAATAGGATTTTGTGATAATTTTTTTTTTTTTTTACAGTTTTAGGTGAAAAAAATATTTTTTGTTAAAATCATTAATTTTGGAAATTATTTCTGGGGTGAAACAGGAAATTTTGTCATTAACATGGCCGTCCCAGGCCGCCAGCCACTGGCCGCAACCACCTCGACAACTGAGATGGCTGGTGGCTCCTGGATCCTGAAATATGAATCCTGTGCCCAACTCCCCCAAACATATCTACTTCGCTGGCATAATCAGACATTGCAGCTTCCTCTACTGTCGGTCATCCAAATAGCAGTTCACTAGATACATGTAGCTCTCTTCCAAACAGGAACCTGTTATGTGATGCCCTTGTGGACTTGTGAACTGCCGATCGGTAAACAAGGAGAAACCATGATACCTTGAATCCCAGTCATATTGGTTGTCTGCCTCAAAGATCGACAGGTACTGCTCAAGAGTGCGATTAATCCGTTCGACCATTCCATCCAACTGAGGGTGTAAGGCTGTAGTCCTAGTCTTTTTCATTCCCAGAATCTCTGCTACCTCCTGGAACACTGCAGCTTCAAAGTTTCTTCCCTGACCGGAATGGAGTTCTAGTGGTACCTCAAAACTCAAGAAGTCATGCTCTATAAATGCATCGGCCACAGTATGTGCTTCTTAGTTTGGGAGGGGAATGATTTCAGGTAATTTAGTAAAGTAATCTTGGGCCAACAGTAAATATAGATTACCTCTCTCTATGACAGGCAAGAGGCCCAGAATATATACTGTCATAGTCTCGAATGGGGCTCCAAGATTGTATTTTTGGAGGTGGCCTTGTCCTTTGGTCTTTGGGGCCTTCCTCGTAGCGCACATTCTGCACCATTTCTCAATGTCCTCCCAACAATGAAGCCAGTAGTATCTCAATGGAACTCTGTCAAGGGTCTTATTAACACCAATGTGCCCACTGACTGCCACATCATGCAGTTCCTTTAGGACTTCGGGAACTCTGCATTCTGGAAGGACCAACTGCAAGCATGTGTGTTTTCAGAGAAGTACTTTCATGACTACCTTTGCAAGACGCTAAACATGCGCTAACATCGCTGATATCTAACAGGAATAAACCACTTTTTCACTCGATAAAAGGTGGCGTTACTTCCTTAATGAAACTATATTTCTTGAGCCCACCGCACACATAAGTATTTTTCCTTCGAGTTTCCAAAATATACAATTAGAGAGCTCCACTTAGGGCTATGTAACGTGGTGACTTACAGGGTCCGTTACCATTTCAGCTGCATAGGTACTGGTTGCCATGCGAGCTACTCCTTCAGCTCGTGACTCGGGCGGCCATGACAGTGTGCTGTGAACGGATGTAACATCGTCGGTTTAAAATATTAAAATGGGTTTGTGAAGCGCATTAGCACAGCAGTGCGATTTGTGTTTCAGAGTGATATCTATACTTTACTTGATCATAGTACAGAAAATATCAAAACATATTCAATCTATTCCACACGAGATTCCTACTCTACAACAGGTTACACAGTATAATGGTGATACCTAATCATGGTTGCAATAGTTATGGTCTAGGTGCACTGATGGTACCTACATAGCTTGATCAAGCCTATTCACTGCATTATTTTTAAATTGTGAAATAAATGTTATAGGAAATTTGGATGTAAACATTGTCACTATTATTATGCAATGATTTTTCCGGTTGTCAGGCGTTCGCAATGAGTTTCTTATCGCTCAGCATGTATACGGGAAAAACAGTACTAAATAAATAGAGAATAGATGTATGGCTTGCCAGTTAAACCAATTTATGATTTTATTGATTTAATGTAAGCCACTGTTATTATTGTTTACACCTCTTCAATGATCTCGTTAAAAATTTTAGCAAATTAAAAAAAGTGAAATGGTTTTGCGTTCGAACTCGCAACACTGATTGTGTTGTGATGGGGGGAAAAACTATGACGGTGCAACGTCAGATATTTATCTTCAAAAATATATGTTTATAGACAATACAAGTTGGCTACCCGGCTTTGGTGTATTTTTTTGTCATAAATATATTTCGAAATGTTAAAAGTAACGCAAGTTTTCTCACAGAAATCTTTGATTTTTGTCTTGTTTATATTTGTTAATATTTGTATCTTAAGTCTCACAACGCACCTATATTTATTATACATTTTCAGACAACCAACAGTTCGTTATTTGGGAGTTCCAAATAGTAAAAACATCCACACTCGCACACTTAAACTCGGAAGTGACATGAGAGAGTGCCGTTATATATAAAAGAGTGCAGGTGTACGAGAGCAAGTGCACGAGAGCGTGCAGCAAGTGTGCGTTGAATGTATGCTCTGTGAATATCAGTATATTGTTTGTTTATCTACACTGTGCAGTTGGTCTTTGCACACAGTGTCGAATGATCATGCGATCTATACACATGAATTAATACATGCAGCGAATCTGTTATACACATGGATCCCACCTATTTGGAACGAAGAAAGCAAGTCGCCAAATTGTGAAACATCACAACACTAATTATAAGTATAACATCTGTTCTCATGTCGTAACTAACTGCAAAAGAGATCATGATTTAAAGTACTCTTGCTAATTGTTGTTAATCGAACAGTGCAGCTGCTAACAAGACCTCCGATTATCGGGAGAACGAGTGCGACTGTGGATGCATTACTCATGGGAAGTGTGCTAGAAGCTGCTGGAAGGTGCGCTAGTTATTTGGAATGCGGCCTTTGTTAAGAAAAATTCGTATGATGCATTTTATACATATACAAATTTTATAACGCAATAATCATTCACTTATTCGCGTGTTATTTTTCCACATATTTAAAACTGCAGACGAAACCGACAATATATTCATAGATTACACATGTGGGGGGTATTCACCTGACAGTAACACCTGATTTCAATGAGTGACGTCAGAAACGAGCAACGAAAACCGTAGGGAAAAAAGTACAATTTCAACGAAATAAAATATCAGCCCAGCTCGCAGAACTGTAAGCATAAGACTATATTTAAAGTGGGCGAGCATGTCTTGTAATAATCAAGGCTCCACGCAAACTCTCACGTTAAAAAATTCATTCTCGGTGTGGCAAGCTGTTTATTCCAATATTGGACATGCAACCTATTCAGCATGGTGAAGCTTGGGAGACATTTTTTCTATCTCGAACTCGATTAAATGGGTTTTGGTACGATATTTTTCGTGTCATTCCTGGGTACCTCAGCTAGGGCTGTCGCCATTAGAGTCAGCCCGGATTCGGTTGTCAAGGGGATAACAGCGTCGTATTGGCCACGGGATTGGTTTTTGTTCGCTATGTGTCGATTTCGTTTTCGTACTGGATGCCGCCAGGCCAAAGTACTGGACCCGTTAAAGTGAGTAGAGGAATTATGGGGACTTTGGCACATCGGGACCTGGGGCCGGAGCATCGGAGCTGTTCGTGCTCTGTCATTCCGGTCGACCGGCGGCCATATTTGCTACATATGACCTTGGCCCCGGTGACCTTTGACTCCAGGAATAACAAAAATACAAAAAAATCTAAAAAGTCTAAAACATTTATAAAAAATTATATTAAAACTAATAAAAAAATTATTCTAAATTATTAAAAAGGGTATTTTACTATTTATTTTAAAAAATCTTAAATTTCCGGAGGTCCCCCACACTCCCTCCCCTTCCTCATACTCATTCCACCATATTGGTAGGTGCAGTCCACTCATTTAGGTAGGCATCACAGCCACTGTTCGCCATTTTTTGTCAGTTCAGTCCGCAACCTTGGTAGGTGCAGTTCGCCATCTTGGTAGGCGTCACAGCCACCATCAGCCATCGTGGTAAGTGCAGTCCGCAATTTTGGTAGGCGTCACAGACACTGTCCACCATATTGGTTTTTTTGTAATTGGTTTATACATTACTGAAGTTTGTCTGTCACCTTCATTTGACAACCATCTTGGTTTATTTCGTTTGTCATTTGTTTTACATTTCTGGTTCTGTCCCCAGCACACGACTGACCCCTTCCACTCCCCTTCTAATATCTTTAATTGACCAATTTCCCTACCCCTGATTCTCATTGGCTAATTGTCTACCACTTCCAATATATTTAATTGCTCCATCAATGTTTCTCATTGACTAATTACTCGGGTGATTTCGGAAACCTTTGTTCAACCACTTAGTAGGTTACCCTCAACCCACTTCCAATATATTTATTTGCTCTGCCAATGTTTCTCATCGGCTAATTACTCGGGTGTTTTTGGAAACCTTTGTACCGATTAATCGGTGGCTTACTTTAATCGCGAGTGCTGACTATTTTTTTTCCTTAAAAACTCTTTATATGATGCAACCTGAGCGCCCTCGGGAAATCAGTCATTTTTCTCGCTCTTAGAAATGTACGCGTGTTATCCGAGAGGCCATTAAATCGTTTTGGCCATTTTGGCATTTTAAAGGGTGCACTCGCTTAGTGCCTTGGACAAACGGGACGAGTTACCGTACCTGCCGAAAGAATTTCTCCTGATCTACACACGTTACGAAATTTCGGCAGTATTCAAGTATATGCCAGCCTACCTGCAGCACGGCGAAGACATGCGGGACTGCTACTCGTGCAAGGAGTGCTTCGACGGCTGCACCACATCGGTTCCCGACACGCCAGGGTTGGTGCAAGGCCCGCCGAGCAGCCCTCGCGACGTCTGCGAACATGGAAGACGACTTCCACATTGAAGACGATGTCACCATTGAAGACACACTCCCTGTTGAAGATACCCTCCCCATAGAAAACGCCCTCCCCATAGAAGACGCACTCCCTGTAGAAGACGACGTCCGCATGCAAGTTATCTACTCACAAGTTGTACGTGTGGAAGATGCTCCCCTTTAATAAATTTACTGGCAAGCACTACCCGACGTGGAAACCAATCCAGAACACAGGTTCCCGATGTGAATGGACTTCGATAAACATTTTAATGACTTTGAAATTTTTTTTTTAAACTCGGTGTGTGCATGGGAATCTGAATTTTTTTATATAACAAAAAGACATCTAGTGAAAAAAAAAATGTTTTGCAACATCCAAGGTTTTCGCTCGTTGGAATCGCACACCATTAAGCAGATTGCCATCTCCTACAGTGACGAAGAAAATAAAACCAAAAATTTCACTTATTTACCACCGTGTCCATGGCAGCACCACGCAACAGGTGTACCACCTACAGACGTACGAAACGAACGGAGGTACTACGAGGGTTATATTATGTACAAGGAAATTCCGGCAATGCTGGACTCTCCCATAATTCCCTATTACTCTGTGTATGTGTTTGGAAGACGCCAAGAGTCGGCGAATCGAAATGCATGCCCCATCGGTACAAACTTTGTAGACCTTCACAAGCATTCCGCTGCCTGCCGTTTCGACAGCTCGTCGAGACGTACGGCACAAGACTTCATAAGTGCAAAAATCAAATATATTGCTGTGCCCGGTTCAACGCCGAAGCCCTAAGAATGTAGAATTATGATAACATGTAGTACATTAAAAAAAAACTATGAGGAATTCATTGTGCATAAAAACATTTTTACGTGTGTAATGCCTTCCAATACTCAGAGAAGGAACCAGTGTAAAAAAATCACTCGTTTTATTTTGCAGACGAAGAATAATAATATTGAAATGAGTGTGCATAAATAAATGTGTTTAAAACAATATATATTTTTATTTATCTCTAGATAAGTCCTGCTGAGTAAGTTTTAAAAAGCACTGTTGGTAAATAAAAAATAATAAGTAAATCGGTTTTTTTTATAATTTAAAGAAAATATTTTGTCTATCAGTTAGGTTATAATTTAAAAAAAAATATCCAATGTGACTCCACCTACTACCAACATAAAGTATATATTTTAAGTGTAGGAACGTAATTATTTAAAAAATAAATTAAGTATATGGAAAAAAAATATGTGTCATAAGCGGATGCGTTATGCTGCTTTCTATAAAGTAATAATGGCTCTAAAAACCCATAAACAGAGTTAAAACCACTTCGCTACCCATCATGGCATGCGATACGCACAGTGAAGTATTAAATGCATTCCCCCTAACAGGCATAGACGCTCTTCATTAAAAACATTTCTTCCCAAGTTTAAAATCAGTGTGTTAGGAAATTTAGGCAGCGAGAAAAAAATACCCATATGGTTACTCCACGTGCGGCATTTTTTTTGCACTCACTGTCTGTAATAAAACTCTTTATATATGTGTATATAAATAATGCATATATAATTCTTTTTCAGGGAAAAAATTATATACAGTGAGGAGACGCTAGCGTAAAGATACACCCACGACAAGTACTAAATCATAACAAACAGTTTCCTTCGGCAAACAAATGTCTGTATTTTCATACATTTGGGTCCATTCACTCCATTTAGAGATATAGCTGATCCACGGTAAAAAGGACCCACCCTCCTGCTCAGAATCCCATCACACATCTACGTGACTTTAGCGGAATGAAAAGTGACATGCGAACATGTGTATGTATATGTGTGCGGCCTCTAATCCGGCAGGTGTTAATAGTATTCTTTTTTTATGTATTACGCAAACTAAAACATAGTTTGATTCCCGAAATGCTAGTCCACCATGCACATTTATACCACAATATGAATTCCAGCAAAGACACGCGCATACAGCTCTCATTCGCCATCCTTGAACCTCTTCGAGACATATAAGGAAAGACTCCCGATCAAGACAGTATTGCGACGACGTCAAGCTCTACTACATATTCAACTAATACGAGTAAAATATGTAACGGCACATTAAAGGCGAAAAAAAATATAATATGATGAATCATACCTCAATCTCGGATTTGTTGATTCTAACGGTTCACCTCTCTGTATGTTATGTAGTAAACTGCTTCCTAATAGTTCTATGGCACCTGCCAATATGCGCCGACATTTAGAAACTGTACACCCCGAATTTCAAGACAAGACTGAAGACTTTTTTATGAGCAAAAAAGAACAATTATTGCAGAGTCAAAAAACCATGATGCATGCGACCCAAACTGTGAATGAAAAGGCCACAGAGGCATCGTATTTAGTTAGCTATCGCATTGCAAAGGCAGGTGAAGCGCACACTATCGCTGAGAATTTAATAAAACCATGTGTGTTAGATATAACAAAATGTATGCTCGACGATAAATCTGCAAAGCATCTTTCTACAGTGCCGCTTTCAAACGATACCGTTTCGCGCCGAATTCATGATCTGGCAAGCTACGTCAAACAAGAACTAATTGCACGCTTACAAGGAAAACCATTCGCCTTGCAAATGGATGAGTCGACTGATGTTGCTGGTCTGGCCATCTTGCTGGTTATTGTGCGATATCCATATATATTTTCTTTTGAAGAAGACATGCTCATGTACTCACCACTGCCTTCTGACACTACCGGAGAAGAAATTTTTAATAAACTTAATATATTTTTTGAAGAAAACCATCTTAATTGGAATGATTGCATCGACATTTGTACTGATGGCGCCAAGGCAATGACCGGTAAAACAGCAGGAGCTGTATCTCGAATAAAAAGTAAAGCGCCTAATTGTATTTCCAGCCATTGTATTCTCCACAGACAGGCACTCGCGATTAGGTAAATGCCACCAGANAGCCATTGTATTCTCCACAGACAGGCACTCGCGATTAGGCAAATGCCACCAAATCTAAAATTGGTTCTGGATGAAGCGGTAAAAATAATTAATTTCATCAAATCACGTCCACTGCAATCCCGATTGTTTTCATTGTTGTGTGAAGATTATGGCAGCAAACATAAAACACTTCTGTTTCATACAGAAGTGAGGTGGTTATCTCGGGGTAAAACTTTAACAAGACTATTTGAACTCAAAGCAGAGTTACAAACATTTTTTACAGATAAATCATTTAATTTGAAAGACCGTTTGTATGATAGAACTTGGTTGTTCAGACTAGCTTTTATGGCAGATATATTTCAAAAGTTGAACGAATTAAATTTGTCATTGCAAGGTAAACAGACAACAGTGTTCAACGCTAGTAACAAAATAACTGCATTCAAAAGAAAATTGGAGTTTTGGATTATTTGTGTTGGTAAGAGAGTGATAGAAACCTTTTCATTGCTCAGTGAGTTCGTTATAGACTCAGAAATCTTGCAAGATGATTTGTTTGAAGAATTGGTCCAATATCTCAACTCCGTACGCGCATCTTTTGAGACGTATTTTCCCGAAGAACAGAATACACAAATTAAAATGAATTCATGGATTCAAAATCCTATTGTATCCAACTTGCAAAAGCCTGAAAGTATTTCAAACGAGATTTATGAATCATTTTTGGGAATTACATCAGACACAAGTATGGAATCACTATTCAAAACAATGACTCTGAATGATTTTTGGTGCAGAATTCGTGATGAGTATCCAATTCTTGCCTCAAAAGCCCTGACTGTTCTTCTCCCGTTCCCAACTACATACTTATGCGAGACAGGATTTTCAACCTATGCAGCTACAAAAACAAAATACCGCAATAGACTGAATGCCGAACCTGACATGAGACTTCAACTCTCTTCTATCGAGCCTGACATAAAATAATTGATGAAAAATAAAAAACAATTTCATACCTCCCATTAATTATTTCAATGATTATTAACATAATTTGATTATTAATAAAGAATTACAAATAAATCTGTGTTTGATTATTCTAGGATTCCGTCAAATACTCCGCTTCCCAAAAGGGTTCCGTAGCCAAAAAATTTTGAGAACCGCTGCCCTAGTGCACTGACCGCCGGGGGGGAGGCATGTAGCTCCAGCAGCTCGTTTTATTTCTCACACAAGCTATTTTATATTCATAAGATAAATAACACAGATATCTGCACGCACATGTCAACACCAGGGAAGACCCATTTGCAAGGGGACCTGGGTTCGAACTCAACTCGTTCGGCCCGAATTTATATTTTAAAAATCACTCCAGGTGATTGCCACGATGGTTTCTTGGTCGAGTCCTATCTTGTTCCCGCTGGCTCTAGCAACTTGCTCCGTCTCAAAATAGTATAAAATTTACTTTTCTTATTATTTTAGCTTGCAAACCACCTATATAATGTAAACTCACGATACTATTTTACGAGAATCTAATGCAGTGACAAATTGAAAATATTTCTGTGTGTGCATCATAAGAAGAAGGGAGTTGTGCCATTTTCTCTCACATCGAATCCACAACATCGGGATTTCAGAATCACTAGCCAGCAACCTTTCAAGGATTAAAAAATATGTAAAATATTGCAACATATAATGCAAACAAATGTGTACATATTAACTTTAAAAAATCACTATATTGAGCACAAATATTTATTTTATATCAGGAATTACTTGCGTATTCCAGGCATACCGAGATACCATTTTGAATTTTACAAGTATTTAAAGTCACCATCTCGCACACTATGCGTTGTTGGCCAGTCTGATAACTCTATGAATATATACCGAATCGGGTCATTATTATTCTCTTCGTAATCAAATGAACGTCTCCTTTCATCCGCTGATGCATAAACTTCAAAATATTTCCACGCCCAAATACACAGTGGTCAATTAATGTTAAACTGTTTAAGAGGAAAAAATCTAACATAATATTCGACCCACTCACATCTGCAAATACGAGTGTAAACCTCCTTTCATGAATAAAATATTAAACCCTTGTGCGACAGGGAAACCAAAAACATTTTTTCACCGATTATATATATATATATATATATACACACATACACTTGCATGAAACAAAATTAAGGTAAAAGAAAACAGGCCACCCATTACAGAAATAGTATGATAAGGGGGGGATGGATTGCCCTACGGGGGTGCCGTTTTCTATAGGGAGCCTAAACTGATGTGTCCAAATCTTTGTAATTTCTCAGATTACAGTAGCCCTTCTGACCTGAGTAATCTCTCCTGCAGCATTATGCTTTTTTAATTTTGCATTTTTAATAAATATAATATGCATAAACATGAGTATTTTTAATATTTTTATTTGTAAATATATTGCTTGTGTACTTGCATTATACGAGATTTTGTATCTTCATGGCATCACGAGGGACTGATAGAGCGCAAGTATGCTACTAAGCATGATGTCCAGAAAGAGTTTCTGGACATGATGGAGGTGCACCAAGTTAGTCGCAAAAATGAACCCCGATAATGGGTAATTTAGCTATCACGTCTGCCCTTTCGAAAATTTTACGTTCGTATGTCTATGTGATACACTGGCATGCCCGATCTGAATGATTGCAAACACACATATTATGTATCTCTGCAGGTACATATAGAACTGGAGACTATTTCAGAATAGGTATTTAGCTGTAATTTTATAATGGGCACTCTGTAATCTAATATATGAAATTCTCCCGTCACAGTGTTAGTCACTGAACTCCTCCGAAACGGCTGGACCGATTTTTATGAAATTTTTTATGTGTACTCGGTAGATCTGAGAATAGATTTATATCTATTTTTACACCCCTTAGTAATAAGGGTGGCCACCCCCAAACAATTTTTTTTTATTGTTTGAACAAAATTTTTATTTTTTATTTTTTTATGATGTGGCATCAAAATATACATACCCTCCTAAATTTTCACCCTTCTTCCACCAACCCTTATTTATTATAGCGATATTAGTAATTTAATAAATTTTACCCTAGGTCGATAACTGATCAATTATCATCGATCATTTATCGATCTAGGTTACAATTTATTCCCACCAGGTGTCTCCCAGTGACACAGCACGGAGTAGCCGGTCTCCACTTTCTCTCACACAATAACCTTTCTCTTATTCATTTGTGCTCAGATCGTAGTAGTGACGTGTTTACAATTATATTTTCAATAATTAAGTGTACTTCTTAATTAACTTTATTATTGATCGCAAAGCTGTAATTGTTTGTATTTCCATTTTATTAATATTTATTAAATTATCTAATTTTATATTCCGTCATCGTCCACAGAGCTCCATGCCTCTTCCACTTATATACCACATCCTCACACACTTACAATAAGTTATAGTTATTTTTTTCTAATACTATAATCACTAGAAATACTTTTTATGGCAAAACAACGTTTGCCGGGTCAGCTAGTTATATATATATTAAGGGTTGAATTTTTTTTATTTATTAACATTTTTCTAATTGTCAGGTTTTTAATGTATGATCATAGACGTTACCTCTGAAGGTTCAAGATTATTACAACTTAAAATAATAGTGTTTTTTCACCTTGAAATATCGCTTCGATTCGGAAATATAAATATGTAGCACTGTTCGGGCATGAACTGTATTATCTTAAGTTCGTTACTGGGCAATTTTTTCCACCTTTTTTTCTGTAATGGGTGGCCTGTTTACTCTTACCTTGATTTGGTTTCATGCGAGTGTGTGTGTGTATATATATATATATATATATATATATATATTTATATATATATATATATAAATCGGTGCGAAACTGTTTTAGGTTTTGCTGTATTACAAGAGGTAAATATTTTATTCATAAAAGGAGGTTTACACTCGTATTTGCAGATGTGAGCGGGTCGAACATTCTGTTAGATGTTTTCATCCTAAACGGTTTAACATTAAGTGACCACTGGGTTTGAGGGCGGTCAGTGCACTAGGGAAAATTCTAATTCCACACCTGGTGAAGCGCAGCTGGCAATATGTGCGAGCTCAGATTAAGAATGCCCTTGCCTCTCGTTTACTTCTGTAATGGGACTCGTGACCACTTCTTAAAGAATTATTTTATCTAAAAAAGGTTTTTTTAATGTATATATTAGTCTCGCCTGCAATTGGGATATTTCGGGCTGTGTGTGTATGTTTTACGTATGAGCAAGGGGAGAATGATCGTTCCCCACACCCCGTATTTCTTAGTTTCACAGCATCACAATGTATTTTTGGTATCGCCGGAATTAATAAAAAATTTATCTTTTAAATTTTTTATACGAGAAAAAATACAAACGAGGAGCTCGAGCCAGAGTTTATTTACAAAAAAAATTGTAAATAGAATTAATTTACTACCTTCCAAATGGGATTAACATAACTCTAAATTTCCATGTTCTCCATAATGTACTGGCTGCAATATGCTCTAATTTTTTCACACTATTATAGTCTTTCCTTATATGTCTCGAAGAGGTTCAAGGATGGTGAATGAGAGCTGTATGCGCGTGTCTTTGCTGGAATTCATATTGTGGTATAAATCTGCATGGTGGACTAGCATTTCGGGAATCAAACTATGTTTTAGTTTGCTTAATACATAAAAAAAGAATACTATTAACACCTGCCGGATTAGAGGCCTCACACATATACATACACATGTTCGCATGTCACTTTTCATTCGGCTAAAGTCACGTAGATGTGTGATGGGACTCTGAGCAGGAGGGTGGGTCCATTTTACCGTGGATCAGTTATATCTCTCAATGGAGAGAATGGATCCAAATGTATGAAAATACAGACATTTGTTTGCCGAAGGAAACTGTTTGTTATGATTTAGTACTTGTCGTGGGTGTACCTTTATGATAGCATCTTCTCAGTGTATATAATTTGTACCCTACAAAACTTACTATATGTGCATTATTAATATACACTAAGATGACAAAAGTCATGGGATACCTCCTAATATCGTGTCGGACCTCCTTTTGCCCGGCGAAGTGCAGCAACTCGACGTGGCATGGACTCAACAAGTAGTTGGAAGTCCACGGCAGAAATATTGAGCCATACTGTCTCTATACACGTCCATAATTGCGAAAGTGTTGCTGGTGCAGGAGTTTGTGCACGAACTGACTTTTCGATTATGTCCCATAAATGTTCGATGGGATTCATGTCCGGCGATCTTGGTGGCCAAATCATTAGCTGGGATTATCCAGATTGTTATTCAAACCAATCGAGAACAGTTGTGGCCCGGTGGCATGGCGCATTTTCATCCATAAAAATTCCATCGTTGTTTGGGTACATGAAGTCCATGAATGTGTGCAAGTGGTCTCCAAGTAGCTGAACATAACCCTTTCCAGTCAATGATCGGTTCAGTTGGACCAGAGGATCCAGTCTATTCCATGTAAAAACAGCCCACACCATTATGGAGCCACCACCAGATTGCACAGTTCCGTGTTAACAACTTGGGTCCATGGATTCGTGGAGTCTGCACCACATTCGAACCCTACCATCAGCTCTTATCAACTAAAATCGGGACTCATCTGACCAAGCCATGGTTTTCCAGTCGTCTAGGGTCCTACCGATATGGTCACGAGCCCAGGAGAGGCGCCGCAGGCGATGTTAGTAAAGGCACTCGAGTCGGTCTTGTACTGGCATAGCCCAGTACAGCCAAAGTTCGCCTCACTGTCCTAACGGACATGTCCGTCGTAGGTCCCACATTGATTCCTGCGGTTATTTCACGCAGTGTTGCTTGTCTGTTATCACTGACCATTCTGCGCATACGTTGTTGGTATCGGTCATTAAGTGCAGGCGGTCGGCCACTACGTTGTCTATTGTGGGAGGTTATGCCTTGAATTAGGTATTCTCGGCACACTCTTGACACTGTGGATCTCGGAATGTTGAATTTCCTAACCATTTCCGAAATGGAATGTCCCATGAGTTTAGCTCCAACTACCATCCCGCGTTCAAAGTCTGTTAATTCCCGTTGTGCGGCCATAATCACGTCAGAAACCTTTTCACATGAATCACTTGACTACAAATGAAAGCCCAACCAATGAACTGCCCTTTTTTAAATTTTGCACGCGATACAACTGCCATCTGTATATTTGCATATTGCTTTCCCATGACTGTTGTCACCTCTGTATATATAAAAATTTTATATACTGACAGAGTTATAAAAAACTGCCGCACGTGGAGTAACCATATGGATATTTTATTCCCGTTACCTAAATTTCTAACGCACTGATTTTAAACTTGGGAGGAAATGTTTTTAATGATGAGTGTCTATGCTTGTTACGGGGAATGCATGGGATTCCTCACGGTACGTATCGCATACAGTGATGGGTAGTGAAGTGGTTTTAACTTTGTTGATGGGTTTTTCGAGTCGTGATTACTTTATAGAAAGCAGCATAACGCATCCGTACACGACACATGATTTTTTCTAAATCCCTAAGTCATATTTTAAATTATTACGTTCATTTACTTAAAATATATATACGTTGTTTTAGTGATGGCTATAGTCTCATTAAATATTTTTCTTTAAATTATAACAATCTGATATATTAAACATTTTATTTTCTTTAAATTGTAACAAAACCGATATACTAAATATTTATTCTATACCAACATTTTTTTTTACTTAAGTGAGCAGGACTTCACTCGAGATAAAATAAAAATCTATATATTATTTTTAACACATTTATTTATAAACAAACATTACAATATTATTATTCTGTATGATAAAATGAATAGGTACTATTTTTACACGTGTTTATTCTGTGAGTCTTGGAGGGCATTACACATGTAATATTTATTTTTTAAATATACATTGGGTTCCCCATAGTCTTTTTTTAAATGTACCACGGGTTATCATTACTCCACACTCTTAGGGATTTGGCATTGAACGGGGCACCGCAATATCTTTAATATTTGCACTCATGAAGTCTTGTGGCGTACGTCTCGACGAGCTGTAACGCCGGGCAACGACAATTCTTGTGAAGGTCTACAAATTTCGTTCCGATGAGTCACGCACTGCGATTTCCGACTCTTGGTGTCTTCCAAACACATACACAGGGTAATACGGAATTATGGCAGAGTCCAACATTGCCGGAATTTCTTCGTATGGAAAATTCCCCTCGTCCCAACTAATTCCGTGCGTTCCGTATGTCTGTAGGCGGTACGCCTGTTGCTTGGTGCTGCCATGGACACAGCAGTAAAAAAGTGAAAACTTTGGTTTTCTCGTCGTCTTCAATATACGAGATGGCAATCTGCGTGATGATGACGTGATGGTATACTTGTTCAACGAGCGGAAACATTGCATGTTGCAAAAAAAAATTCACTAGATGGCTTTTGTTATGTAAAAATTTTTAGGTTCTCATGCACACACCGAGTTTCAAAGTTTTTTTACATAGTAATTTAAAACTTCATCTAGGTCCATACGCATCTAGCACTTGTGTTCTGGGTTGGTTTCCACACTGGGTAATACTTTCCAGTCAATTTCTTAAGGAGCATCTTCCATTGGTACAGTTTGCGAGTAGATGCCTTGCATGCGAACGTCGTCTTTTACGGGGAGGGCATCTTCTATGGGAAATGCCGAAATGATTTTATGGCCGTTCGGACAACATGCGTATATTTCTAAGATCGAGAAAAATGACTGATTTCCCGAGGGTGCTCAGGGCATATTTTATAAAGTGTTTTGAAGGGGCGAAAATTGTCCAGACTCGCGATAAAAGTAGGCTGCCGATTGGTTGGAACAAATGTTTCCGAAAACATATGAGCATTTAGACAATCCAAGAGATTGTCATCTGACGTAGTTAACCAACGACAATCAGGGGTGGGGGTGGAGTCCTACCAACTAATTGGTCGAACGAAGGTGAATAATTGTTGGAGGGGTGATGGGTTTGGGGTAATTAGTCATCAAGAAACAGGAGTAGAGTTCCAGTAAACTCTTCTAATTGGTCGAATGAATGTTTCCGATATCTCACGAGAAATCAGGCAATGAGAAACATTGGCGGAGCAATAAATTATATTAGAAGGGGGTTGTGCAATTAGCCAATGAGAAACATAGAGGAGCAAATAAATATATTATAATGGGATGGAGGGGAACCGACTAATTGGTCGAACGAAGGTTTCCGAAAATTCCCGAGTTATTAGCCAATGATAAACATTGGCGGAGAAATGAAGTATATTGGAAGGGGGTGGGTAAATTTACCAAATATATTGAACGGGGGTGTGGAGGGGGTCAGTCGTCTGCTGGGCCTGGTGCTGCGGACATCATCATTAATGTAAAACAAAAGTCAAACGAAAAAAAAAACAAGATGGTTTCGAATGAAGGTGAGAGACAAACTCCAGTTATGTATAAATAAATGACCAACTAAAAACAACAAGGTTGGCAGATGGTGGCTATAACGCCTACCAAGATGGCGGATTTCACCGACCAAGTGAGCGGATGGCTGCACCTGCCAATATGGCGGACTGCACCGACTAATATGGCAGACGACTGCACCTACCAAAATGGCAGACTGCATCTTCAAATATGGCGGGCGGCTGCACCTACCACGATGGCGGATGGCGACTTTGACGCCTACCAAGATAGCAGACAGCACCTACCAAGTTTGCGGACTGCACCGATTAAAATGGTGGACGGTACAGCCAATTAAAGCACGGTAGTGCCATATTATAATCTGTCACCAAACAAATGGGATCTGGCTGATGTGCACAGCATGGATTAATCTAATGACTGAAGTGTCTTAAATGCCTGATGTGGCGTTGGGGCTGAATATAACTAGTACTGGGAGCTGTGCACACTGTATTCTGCTCTGGAATTTTACAACTTTTTATCCTTTAAGGTCATAGGCACAGGAGAGCCGATTGCCCACACGCTGTACATATCAGTACAGAGAATAATGTGACCCCTACCGAGATGGTAGACTGCACCTACCAAGATGGTAGAAAGGGTAAAGGGAGTTGTGTGAACTTCCAGAAATTTAAATTTCTTTAAATAACATTTTTTTATGAATTTTTTAATAATTTTAAAATAATTTTTCATATATATTTTTTATTTTTTGTAATTTTTTAATATATTTTTTGTGAAATGTCATTAGGGACAAGATCAAAGATTACCAGGGTCAAGGTCAAAGGTCAAGGTCACCTGGATCCATTATGGCTGCCAACTAACCGGAATGACAGCGCACAAACAGCTCCGATGCTCTGGTCTCAGCTCCCGGTGTGCCAAAATTTCCCATAATCCCTCTACTGAAGTGTTTTATGCATAATGTAGTGTTTATGATATGAAATCCATGTGTTCATATTGTCCACATTTGTATTCATTTATTGACTTTGGCCACTTCACAGTCGTGTAGGGGTGATTGCATCCTATTCTCATCTGATCATCATAACGTGACTACTGATAGAATTTCGAGCTCCGTTAAGGGCATGTAGAATGCCCTGAAACAATTACACCTAGCTGGCGTTTGAGGTGGCCAGCACTCTCAAGTTAAGTTTGGACGTTTGGTCGTTACATCGTCATTCAACTTTCGTGTTCAGGAACGGCCACACGGGCCATCGACTTCAATACTTTTCGTACTGCTGCTGAGTATACGGCATCCTGGGTATTCTAAAAAAGGTTTCCCTCAACTTTCCATACAGACGATAGATACCGTTTCACAACCCGCGACATATGCTACATAATCCAACTCCTAAAACCGCGGCCACGTCAGCATGAAGTTAACTAAACAAATGTCTAGAATAACCAATTGTATAGCAGCTCCTGATTCTCTTCACCATTGCTTTATTATTCAAAATTTATGAAAGCTAGATTTTTTTTCATCGTTTATTAAATTCGTCATTCAAACGTTCAGCTGTTCCCAGCATTTTTACGCAGTATGTTAGGTACACTAGCATAGTGACAAATTTAATTATTTGGTCCTCTTGTATTTGGCATAGGAAAAATACAGATCCCTGGTATTCTTAAATTTTTGAGATAAAAACTTGACTACAACGGCATTCGCAAGATTTTCACAACAGAAACGATGGTACGAACACAATTTCTTTAAACATCGCATTTTGATTTCATTTCTCTTTAGTTCTAGCACTCTCGGAAAAATCAGGCTGTTGTAATACG
This sequence comes from Clitarchus hookeri, assembly GCA_002778355.1. Taxonomy (NCBI): domain Eukaryota; kingdom Metazoa; phylum Arthropoda; class Insecta; order Phasmatodea; family Phasmatidae; genus Clitarchus; species Clitarchus hookeri. The sequence continues at coordinate 282,455 of NQII01000692.1, forward strand.
GAACATCATTTTTAATAGCACAATAGTAATAAAAATTAAGATTAGGAAGAAGTTACTGATATAACTAATTAGCCTACTTTCCTCAGCATAGGTGCAACTAATTTTTAAATTAGTTCTTAAATGCTGAGTTAGTAGGTAGGACTTGACATCTCTTTGAAAGTAATATCATTAGAAATGAAACCAGAAACATATGCAACAGTAGTGAGACAATTACAAATTCACATTTGCCTTACCTGGTACTCGAAACCAGAAAACCGCGTACCATAAGCTAGTGTGAAAACAACTGTATTACGGAGGTCGGATTCGGAGCATCAACTTCGGATTTAAACACTCTAATGTTTCGAGTGATAGGGTTTACTAACCTAAAATATTTATAGAGCCTTCAGTGAAGATAAGTGACTGAGCCACTTAAAAATTACATTGTGAAAATCGGTAGATTGGACACTGAAATATCTCATAAAGAACTTCTTTTTCTTTTTTAATGCTTTTGTACAAATTTGGCAAACGAAATAAAGCTCTGTATGCAAAGCTTCTAATACATATTGTCAACATGCAACGTTAAGTTCAATTTGTTTAAATGTTTTAATGTATGTCGCAAACGTATCTAAAATATTCATGAAGCCACCATTTTGAACATTGTTGTCTGACCCACTTAAATCATGAAAGTTTATATGACCTTCTGTAGCATTTAAGATGTGGACAATTTGGTGTAAATTAGATGAAATGTTCCAGATAAACGCCCAAGAGTTCCATTTTATCAACTGGCACTTTCAAAATGGCAGATAAATGATGCTCTGTATAGACAAATTTGGTGATTGTAATAGCAAATGCTAGCATGCAATGTTATGTTGGAATTTGTTTCGTTTATAAATTTTACTCAGCTAAGATATTTATATAGCCACCATTTCTAAAATAATGGCCTAGTCTACTTAAAACATGCTAGTCTATACCACCTGATGTAGTACTCTTTGATCACCAAATTTGGTAGGAATCTGTCAATTTGTTTCCGAGATATATGGGCGTAACTACAGGGGGTATATGGATGGCTTAGCCTCCCCTGGAAAAGTATTAGCCCCCTCTATAATATATCTGACCCTACAAATAATTGAAAAAATAGGAGAAAACAACATAAGTGTGTAAAGGACTGATAAACACCTGTATTGAACCTCCATACAGTTTGTGAAATGAGATACGTGCATGCCGAGATGCATTAGCTTACTTCTCCGGCCGCCATCTCGTCTTGCTTACAGCTGATAGCGTGGAGCCGAAACGACACGTAGCTATAAGGGAAGTAGCATGTGAACAATCCGGTATATTCAGTTGTTTTTTTTCCTTTATACATAAGAACTATTTCCGCGTCCTGTTTCTCAGATGTAAGCTATTATGCAACTTCTAACCCTGAGGGATCCACCAACATGCCTGCCTCACAGGTATGAACTTAAGTTTCTCTTCTCCTCCTCTAACTTTCCTATTCCTTCAATCCTGTCATATGCATGCAAGCCAGATTGCAGCACCCGATGCCAGATTCCCCACAAGTAATGTACCCAGACTTCAGAAGCGAAGACTCCCAGATATCAACTGAAATTACACCAAATAAAAATAAGTCAATAAAACAACAACATGGTGAATATACGTCACAACGAGTGGGGAAGGAGGTTAATGACGTACACTATTTTACCCAGTATGTTTTTGACATACGTCACCAACATATGTTTTATGCAGATATTAAGTTGTAGTTAGGTTCGAAATGGTATTTTGGCTACCATTGGTGTAATTTAATTGTTTAATTTTTTACAGAGAAGAGACGGAATGCAAAATTAAGAAAAAATCTGCAGACATTCAACAATATTTTAAGTCGCCTGCTACACATGGAGCAACTCCTTTGCATGAACTTGGACAGAGCTGCACACCTACAGATGCTTCTGAAAATTCAAAGCATAAGGATGCGTGTACATCACAAACCTCTGCTCTGGTGGAGGACCTGGAAGACAAGGACACAGATGATTTAGGAACTTCGGAATCTGGCCCCATGCAGCATAAACTTGCGAGCTTCCCAAAAAACACAACATGGGAAACAATCCCGGAGCTTTTCATCAAACCACTATGAAACTTACCATTGGCTTGAGTACAGTATGAGTAGAGACAAAATATTCTGTTTTGTGTAAATAAAAGTTGCGATTTCTTCTAATGTGCGAGACCAATGCGAAAAGTTAATCACATGTGGCTTTAATAAAAGAAAAAAAATTATTGAGGCGTTGAAGTCTCATGACATTTCACAGAATCATAGAAAATGCTTCGAAAAATACGTTGTTCATAAGCTTTTGAACAAGATTGTTGCTGATTTAATCATAACACAAAAGAAACAACAGGAAAAAACCACACATGGATACATGTAGAAGTTGTGCAACATTTTTTGTGTTTCGGTAGGCAAGAGCTGTCCTTTCGAGGCCATAAGGAAGGTATATAATTTGGCAATAGAGGATATTTCCAAGAGTTTTTTATGTGTTTTCCAAATATGATTCTTCATTCCAAAATCAGCTCATTAAAAATATATATTACACCAGCCTGAAGATATAAAATGAGTTTATTGAAACTACTGCCGCAATAATGAAACGAGAAATCAGTAAGAGTATCCAAAAGTCTCGGATGTTTTCAATAATTGTTGACGAGACTCTATGTTTCAATGAGGACCAATTTTATATACTTTTGAATTAACCTCACAACCTTCATCCTAAAGAGAAATTCATCAGTTATGTGAATCGCTCTGAAGCAAGTGACTCTGCCAGCCTAACTGCTGCTTTTACAGATGTCCTAAAAAAACCTTAAAGTCGATGGCATGGCAATGGTAGCACAATCATACGATTGTGTGTCTATGATGAGCGGAAAACATAATGGTGTCCAAGCTAAAATAAAAGAACATCTTCAAGCAATATATACTGCATGGCCCACAGAGTGAATCTCGTTATTACAGATGTTTGTGGTATTCTTCAGCAATATTTAATCTCTGTACATTCATTATAGCAAGTACTCGCAGTAAATTCCTTGAAGTACAGAAATTGCTCGGGCTCAAGTTTAATGAACTCGGCAGCCTAAGTACCACCAGTTGGAACTGCAGGTACAAAAACTATCGCTATATCATTGAAAATTTCGAAGCTGTTGTCCAGGCTCTGTCTGAAGAAATTGAAGAAGGGAAAGACAAAGATGCTGTGACTGCAATGGGAATACTTTCATCAATCCAAACACCGAACTTTATAGTGTGCTTGTTTATCATGGATTATGTTCTCTCACTAATGAATGTACTTCTAAACTATTTTCAAAAGGAAGATGCAACCCTTGGAGGCTCTGCAAGACTGGTAAAATCAACTTTGGCAACACTTAAACAACAAATAGAGAAATTTGATGATGTTTGGATCCCAATAGAAAAATTTGCTAAATAACATGACTTGAATCTTTCAGCACCAAAAACATTAAAGAAGAGCAAGTCAAAAGACAGTCATACCTTACAGGACTACATAGCTGAAAGCACTGTGGGATAGAGTGTGACAGCAGTAGGTGCAGAAGCTTTAGATAGGGAAAATTTTTTCTCCCATGTATAGTATGTATTTCTTTACTTTATAATGGTGAATATGAAGAAGCGGTTCTGTAACCTGGAATTCGCTGAGAGTGTCAACTGCTTTTAAACTTTGACACGGAGGGCAGTGAAATATGATTAATGGCTTACAAAAATGAGCTCAGAATAAATTGTAGTGACCTAAGATTCGAAGTTTGTGTTCTTAAAAGCTACTTGAATATAAGGAAAAGTAAATCAGAATGGGACCATTTGTTTGTAAGAAATAATGTTAATAAATCCTACTTGCCGAACCTATACATGGAACTACGACTCGCCATAACGTTCCCTGTAACTTTTCCTTAAGCAGATAAACGTTGTTCTGCCATGTTGAGGGTAAAAACATGGCTGCGGTCGACAACGGGACAGAGGAGGATTTCTTCACTGATTCTCATCCATATTGAGGCAGCCCTCTTGAAGGAGATCAGGGTGGAATCAGTTGTGCAGGAGTTTGCAAAAAAGGCTTGTAAACTGGAGTTTCGAAAACAAGAAAAAGATAAATGCACTAATAAAGATATATGCACAAGAGTGTGAAATTACAATATGCAAATTATAGCTAGAAAAACATATTTGTATATTTGTTATATGTAATTTTAAAATTAAAATTAACTGCAAAGTTTTAGTTTCAGTGATAATTTGCTAAGCCAAAATAAATCAGTGCATTAGTTATCAATCATTCACTGCAATATTTTATTTAACTTCTGTTCTGCAACAAAAAAAAATAATAATATGTAAAGAGCACTGGAGAGGTCAGAGGGAAAAGAGGGCTTTTATCCCTTATAGAATGCGATATTAGTTACGCCCATGCGGAGATATATTACATAAAAATTTTATTTATTCGAATGGCATCGTCTTGCAAAATGTCGGACAAAATATGCTTTGTGTAGATACAGTTGATAGTTGTAATATCTTCTACCATCATACAATGATAAATTGGATTATATTAAATGGTTTTGACAATATAGCAATCTAAGAAAAATATTTATACGTCCGCCATTTCGAGAATAAGTGTCTGATATTCTTAAATCATTTAACATCATGGGCCGCAGTATTTTTTGTTTGTCAAATTTGGTAGGAATCGGTTAATTGTTTATCGAGATGTGATATGAAAACTTTATTTATTTGTGCAGTGCTATCTTACAAAATGGCAGACGAAATATGATTTGTGTAGATACAGTTAATAATTGCCAGCACATTAAGTTAAGTTGGCACATAAGACTAGACACTTGACAACTCTTTCTAGCTCTAAAGATGTTGGCTTATTCATAGCTGTCTTCATATTTACAGCCAAAGTCTCATGGCATGACGCAGGGATATTTATTCTAAGAGCTTTTTAAAAAGCATAAAGGTGATTAGCGAGTTTTTCGGTGGTTCTTTCGTTTTTATTTATTAGCATCCATCTTTATTAAAAAGCAAAACATTCTTCTGGTGGTGTCCTGAATTTTGCAAACCAATAAGATTCTAGGAAGCTCACACAGATAATCTTTATCCTTAGCCAATTCCTTAGACAACGAATTCCAGAATGTTTTCAATGTTGACCTTATTTCTTAAAACTGAAAGATTCTAAGCAAATGTCATATATTTTCACTTCACTTACTCCATCAAACAGTCTGTGAATTTCCCACTACACTTCACGAGCTGTTTAAAATCGTATGACTTTGTCCAGTCCCCCTTCAGTAATGTGTTTAGTTAGAACTAGTTAAGCAATACCATCAGCTTGTTTGAATTTGTCTAAATTAACTTTATATAATGTTACCTCCTCTTGTTTAGCATTGGTGCCTAGGACTTCTGGTCTTGTTAAACTTCCTTCGATGACTTTCATTGCTCCTGAAGAGCCTCGCAAGAACGTACATTCTTTGTACTTTCATTTTGACCAGTTACACTGACCTTCCAAAAGTCTGGTATTAAATTTTGTTTCCCTTAGTTATGAATTTCTATATCATTTGTGTTGTAAATACATACTACACAGAAGACGCATCTGGGTCAATAACCTGTTGAATTAATGCTTAAAATAATGTAAAAAAATATTTGGTTTTCTTAAGCAAAACCTTTTAACTCTCTTCATTTTCACTTTTATTAAACAGAATAGGGTAAATTCACATACTCCTTTCAACTTCTCAACTCTTAATAAAATTTTGAAGGTGATTTAATAAATAATAAGAATAATTATAACAATGAAAGCTATGATCACATCATAGCACCAACACTCCAAACTTCAATTAACTTAATGTTGTGAGTTGAAAATCATAAGCAAGAAATTTTTTATTAATAGGATAATCTAGGTTGAGAGAAGATGATTTAAAAATACTATTTTCAATATCGTAACCGAGAAGAACGAGAAAATTATTATAAAAATATATTACAAAATATTATACACTTTGATTTAAATGTGTTTGTTAAACCTAAAAATAGAGATCGAAAAAGAAATGTTTTGCAAAATGAATTTAAATTTGATGAATGTGTACTTATTCAGCCTAAAAAAATAAGATAAGTAATGTATTAAAAAACTAAAGAATTTAAGCAATTTAATTTTGGTGAAGATGTAATTGTTCAACCATAAAAAAGGTAAAGATTTCGAATAAATTAATTATGACTAAGATATATTTATTCAATCTATAAATAAATACCGAAATAAAATTTTTTTACAAAATTACTTTAAATTTGATGAATATATATTTACGTAGTTTAAAAATTGGAACTGATATAAAGAGAAAAATATAAGATAGCTTTTGAATCAAGAATAAAAACATTCGTAAATTAATCTAAAAAATTGTGTAACTCGTAATGACAATAAAGAATCTATTTAATATCCTAAAAGAGCTATTATTTTTTAATGATTAATAATATTTTGATCGAAATGTTGTAACACATATTATAAAAATCGAATATTAGAAGCAATTCTTATTAATCATGGACGTCAACATGAAACATATTATACAACAAAACTCAATAAATAATCAAATTAATTAGATACAGATTCTAAAAATATTTACAATAATATTTTTATGAAATTGACTTCATTTGAAGAATGAGGCTCTTGCTAGTCCTTATATTCAATAACTATTATTTTATTATATGTTATTAAGTACAACCCAATAAATGGTTAAATCGTATATTGAATAAACTGATAAAAGTAAAAAGATTGCATCAACATAAAAATAATAATATAATATTTAATATGTGTTCTATGAAACATATTTTATATCGAGCAGACAAAGATCCACAAATTATTCCAAACTATATAAATGTTGGTTTAGAAATGATTAAAATATAGCAAATTTCGAAATGCCAATGAAAACCATATATATATATATATATATATATATATATATATATAAATTTGAGAAAAATGTTTACTTTTCAAGAAATAATCGTTATTTTAATGAAAATATTGAATTTTATCAAATATCAAAATTAAATAGCAAAACGATAAACACATAACTTTATTACATCATACAAATGAAAATAATAGTTAATACCGTTGGATTAAATATCCATCAAAATGAATTTCAACACAGTATAACAATCATCACGAGAAAATATTTTCATGTAATAGATGTTCAGTAATATAATACAAAGAATAATTAAACGAACAGAAATAATGTTTAAAAACTAAAGCTGTGAGAATAGAATTGCGAAACTTTGAAAACAAAATATATTTCAATAATTTTAATCGTTCATCGAAAGTTCATTTTATAATTTATTTAGAATGTATATTAAATAATATGTGGATAATGTCAAACCAAATCTAAATAAATAATATACAATCAAATATAAAAAAATAAAATTTTACCTTTATTTTATTAATTATATACAATAAACCGATTAAATCTTCCAGTGAAGTCACCGAAAGTTTTTTATTAAAGTAATATACATATTTTTTTAGACAAGAAAATAATTAATAAAATTTTAAGCTATAAAATTGCTAATTAATTTTTTTTATGAAAAACAAACCGATTGATTGAAATATATTACCAACAAATTAATATTTCCATTGAAATGGTTAACAATTAGAAAACATTCTTACAGATCATTGTCATTTTAATGGAAAATATCCAGGAGAAGAACATTTATATTGTTATAAAACTGAACGAATTACTAAATTCATATCAATATATATATTCATAATTTGTTAGGTAATTTATCAAAGAATTAGCAAACCGGCCCCGCTTCGCCCGGTAACAATTTAGTTTTTACAGCGATATTTTGAAAGACAAAAACTGGTTACTGTAGATCATTCTTAAAAGATAAACATACGCTATCGCTGACTTTTCTGTAGAACTTTTTGAGAGCTACAATTCTGTAGTACATTAATTTGATGTATATCTTATGGTTTAGTCAGCGCAAGCATGTAAGCGCCCTAAAAGCCGTTTTTTAATACTTGATTACAAACGATTCGACATTTCTCTACTATCCTTACATTAAATACAAATGTATTATAACAAAACCTTCCTCAAGAAATGCTCTATATGAAGATGAAAACCACATCTAAATCCATCAAGTTATTTAGAAGTACTAAGCGAATACACAGGCAGACGCGGATATGCGACTTTGTTTTATACTATTTAGAGATGAGGAAAATGACTTTGAAAATATTTATTTAGTAGCTATTAGTGAAAAAAAATTTATTTTATTTATTAGAAATGTGAAAATGGTTCAGAATTGATATTTTCCTACTTACTTTAAATTATAATCAATAGAATCAATCAGTAATCTAAAAATATTAAAAATAATAATTTACAGAAACATTAAAATACTTGAAATATTTACAGTTAGATTTTAAAAAAAAATTATTCATCTCAATGACCTTATGAGCTCAGAAGAAAAATATAAAAATACAGAATTGAAATGAGAAGATAAAGTTTACTCAAAATTAAACAACAGACATAATTGTTTATTTCTTACCAAAATATGTAGAAAAAGTTTAATATAAAAAATTAAGTAAAATATATTAAATTTTATAGCAATGTTTTTTTTTAGTTTTTTGTTGTAAATAATAGAGATGTATTTTTAAAAACTTGTAAATTATATCCATTATGGTATTATACAGCTCGAACATAACTTGAGATTCAATGCTAAAAATTACTGAAATTTAATTGCATAAAAATTGGATGTGATATAACTTTATTCAAAGAGGAAGCTATAAGAAGAGGAAATTCTTATTGTTGCAAAAAGTATTTTATACCAAATAATATACAAGATGTCCCATTTATCTTGACCATCCACAATAACTCCGTATAGGGGCTCCAAATGAAAAAGTATCTCATAAAATAATTATGTAACTTAAAAGGGAAAATAATACTGCTGGAGAGTCAGCCTTATAGAATTATTTATTTGTGAGATACGAGAAATAACATCAGTTTTTAAACGGAACCATGTATCTATTCGTCAAAAAATCAATGAACCCTGTCAAGACCTACTCAAAAATGTATCACAATGTACGAGTCTAATAAACAGACAGTTAAAAACCGTCACAGACATTGGGGTTCATAAGGGTACATGAAGACCCGATAAGTGATGACTTGCAGCACGATTGCACTACATAGTACAGTACAGTATGACGCTGACGCTCTGCATTTGATATAAATGTGATATTAAAACTAAAGGTACTCAGAGTTGTGTTCACCATTCCACAGAGGTTGCTCTTAGAGGAAGCAAAGGAACACAAATGATGTGACGACTACTCAATCAGTCATCCGTATGCGGTCGAATACAGTACACTGCAAGGTGAGAGCTGTCGAAACGGTAATTTACTCCAACAACGAGAAGGTAGAAATGCTGCTAATCTATTGAGAATTGAAATAAGCAGATGAATTTATTCGTATTACTTTACAGTACAGTGTAGTACATTCAAGTGAGTTGTACTTAAACACACACACACACAGTTTAACAGTTTAACACCTGTTGGCTCGGTGGTGTTGGGTAAAGGACAGTTTTGAGGTGTAGTGAAAAACATTGTTAGGTGGTTTGTGGATTTGGATACCCGACTAGGCGCCAGACACCTTCGGCAAGGTGTGCCAATTATTGCTGCTGGTGATAATCTCAGGGTACGGCGGGCCGTTTGCCCGGATGTACGCAGACCCTCAGTGAAATGTTAAAAGAGCCCGCACTACTGATACTTGGAAAATACTATGGGCCTATTCAGGCTGACATACACACCTTAAAATGTAAACTTTGTGAGTTATGCAAACTGGCTATTAAGTAATATACGTGAAACTGGGTGAAGGGAGGTTATAGGGGACCCATACTCCGAAACGCCCGAAGACAGTGCTTGAAATAAAAGACACAAAGTCTGAAAACTTACATGTAATTACTCTTGCACAGAGACACATCACTCTTGGAGAACACTTTATATGGATTCTGGGGTGCGGCCAGTCAGGTAGGCAAGACTGCAAAAAAGCACATTTGTGCATATGGGTGAATTATTGAAGATTCNAGGGGGGGGGGGTCTCCGGGAGCAGAAAGAACAGGTTCCGGTATGCTTCATTAGACTATTGTAACGAAAGGTGATTAGCGCGAAAACGTGAAAGCACCCAGAGCGCGACACGGTGCGTGCCGAACCCTTGAGACTCTCGATGGTGACTGAATCTGGTGAGCATGTGTGGCGCGAACTATGGTGGCACGTGGCTCGCTGCACTATATATTGCTTGCCTGTAACTTGCAACAATTAAAATACAAATACCCTTGCATGAAAAAATTACAATATAAATTTACAAATATTCCCTGAATAATAACTGTTACAATTTAAACTTGGATAGCATGAAACGAGTGCGATACAGCTGTGGTGGAAAATATGTGAATTTGAGAATTACGAAATGAAAACCCTGAAAGTTTACACTTTTAGTGTGTCTTTCTTTACTTTCAAATACTTGCTTTGAAATTTCCCTACAAATTATATACACAGGGTCTACCATTATGCACCCTCGGTTGCCAGGAATGGCAAGGGGGTGCGGGGGGTATGCAGCTGTGCTGCACTTTCTGCACTTTTTCACACATGCAGTGCACTCGTGTCGGCACTCGCGGTGCGCTGCAGCTACAGTAGTGCGATTGATGCTGTGGACTCACGGCATGGCAAATGGTCTGGTGAGCAGGATGCCATCCTGCAACAAGTTGTGTTATTGCCATCATCAATAGCTTGGTTTTCTTATTTCGCGTTCATTCTGTTGAAGGCCGGAGTAAAGCAATTTAGGCGGAGCAACTTTACAGAGTGCGATATCCTGACAAGACCCACCGTCCAGACGGATGTTTTTCTATCCCCTTGTAAAGTTTTTTTAAAGGAGTAATTTCAACCCCCAGCAATTCAATCCTCTTATAACTTGCACAGATGAAGCTGTGATGCTGTTCTCGTTGCTGTACTATTTAATGTACACATCAACACACGCCAACTTGAAGCCGAGACTGGCATTCCGAAAACGAGTACATGTCGCATTCTTAAGTGTGATATGTCCCATCTCTATCGTGTACACTTACACCAAGAAATGCACATGAATGTTTTCCAGAATCATGTAGAGTTCTCTTAATGGGCACAGGATCGATTTATCGCCAACCCGAACGTTTTTTCGGATGTTTTTTTGCCGATGAATCGTTGTTCTCCAACTCAGGCCAAGTGAATTCGAGGGACATGCATTATTGCGCCATTGCGTCAATGGAGAGTCAACGTCTGGTGTGGGAAGGTTAGAGGGCCTTATTTCGTGAATGGTAACCAAAACGGCAGAGAGTATGCCACCCTCATACAAACAATTCTTCCTGGTATTATGGAGGAGCTACCTCTAAGGAGCAAAATGATAATGTGGTTCCAGCACGATGGATGCCCAGCACAAAATGCTGTGTATACATGTCGTGTTCTGGGCCGAAAATATCCTGGTGGGTGGATTGGTCATGGAGGACTAGTTTAGAGGCCTGCATAATCTCCAGACCTAAACCCCCTGGACTTTTATCTTTGGGATTACCTCAAATGCACTGTCTATCGATAAAATCCCACAACTCAAGAGAACATGCAGAAAAAAAATTGTGTGTGCTTGTAATGCCCTTCAGCATTCAACACTGGAAGAATCAGTGTTGTCATTCATCCAGGGACTGAACTTGTGTATCGCTGCCTTTGGTCACCACTTTAACATCTAAGCTGAATGTTCCACCCCTCGTAGTACTCATATGGAAAGTCTACAAAAGAGCAGTAGATATCCCAATTACGGTGTCGTATTTAATGTTCATGGTTTGGTAGTGTACATTGTGCTACATGTTTAAATACGTCTTGACGAGCTTCATTGAACTTTTGACCAATACATACATGGTGCAATTTAAAAAACTGATGTTGGTACTCGTATCTTACTAATAAATAATGCTATAAGACTGACTCGCCAGCAGTCTGTACGGACTTATTGTAGGTGGTCAAGATAAATGGGGCCTTCTGTATATATATAAAGTTATGATAAAAATATACTCAAATTTTTAATGAACTAAGATACAAATAACTTATATTGTTAGGATTTGTCAGAATATTTGTTTTATTGGGGATTTCAGTAGATGAGAGTTAGAGAAATAAAAGGAAAAATTAAAAACCTTGCAAATAATGTGGAATAAAGTAATATTTTAGAAGTTAATGTAGAATATCTTTAAAATGTAGGTATTAAACAAAAAATTTCCATCAGCTTCCGAGCAAAAAAAATATCCAAAAAATTTAGAAAATAAAAATAATCTGTTTTCAAAAATTTTACACCATAATTGTGTTCGGAAAAAGGGTAAAGAATAAAAAGCATAGAATTTTAAAATTTCAATAATTAAATTGATTTAAATATATTGATCTTAATACGCAAATATAAATTAAAGTGTAATAAATTATTTTTAAATATAATTTTAATAAATTAATGTATAAATTAGTTCATGATAAAACAATTTAAAATATAGACATAAGCAGATATAAAAATAATAAATAATACTTAAATCTTGAGTAATTAATGTGAAATCCAATTGTAATATGTAGTAAAAACATAGCAACTGTGCAAATTAATAAATTAAAGTTAAAATTAGATGAACCAGTTGTCATGTTAGATTATTAATTTTATACATTTCAGAAAAATTTATGTATAATTTTCATTAAAGCATAAATAAACCAATATGTAAATAAAATGTCAAATAATGCAGTAAATGTATTGATTATTTAATATAATATAAAAACTAAAGATTTATATTTCGGAATAAAAGACATAATAAACTGATTCCAGTGATAAGCCACAAGATAATACATAAAATGTACGAAAAATTATTTTAAAAAGTATTAGGAAAATATGAAATATGAAAAAAATTAAAATATTATGACAGAATTTATTGGGCGAAAAGGAAAATAAATGATATCAATAAAACTAAATGAGCTAAAAAAAATATGTTGTTATAAGAAATAGAATTTAATAAATGTATAACTGTCTCTTCTAAGAAATGAAATATTTAGAAAATTTAATTTTACAAGATAGTATAAACATGTGATTTATACACATCAAATAAATAAAATAGCTGAATACTATGCAGGAAATAAATTCGTAATATTAGAAAATAAAATAGACACAGAACTATATTTTCCTCTTAACTTAAAAACCTTATTAGGCATTACTATAAAAAAAATTATTCACTAAGCCACTGCACTGGGTGTTAGTGTTTTAATTGACAAAGAAGAGTCAATAATTATGAATATGTGAACTTTTACCTTATAGAATTAGAGCTAAAATAAATGACCTAATCAATTTTGAAAACTGATGTACTCATTAAATTAACCTATAAGAAAGGATGGTTACATTTTTTAATGTTTGTTCAAAAATTTTAAATCAGCCGAAATATGTTTGTTTAATATAAGATTTTTTAATTCCATCGAAATATTAAAAGAAAAATCTATTGTTTTTTAATAAATTATGTGAAATAATGGAAAATATTTCTTTAGTTTTTTTTTAATATCTCATTTTTAAGAATTAAGATGTAAGTCCAGAATATTTTACTATAGGTAGACAAAAATTATCCAAATTTTTATTTATCTCAAATTTATTTGAAAATCCTAAAGTATTTATTAAAATATAATATATATATTAAATTTTCTACAAAATTGTATTCATTTATAACAATTTTATAATGCTTTTGTTGGAGGCGATGTCATATGATAAATTAAAAGAGATATGTTGAAAATGTTTGAATAAAGTTTCTGGTGTTACTAAATAAAATAATTTTCAAAATATTATTTATTAAAAATGTTACAATAAAAAAAATGGTTTCAAATGTAATATATTTATGTTTGTGTTGAGTTCAGTATTGAAACATATACAAAAATCAAAGGTAATTTGTAAATTTGATATATAACGACTTAATAAAACTGCTTTTTTTCATTTATTCAAACATAATAATTTTACATAAATTTCTGACACTTTGTTTTTTTAACTGCTTCAATTATACATATATATGTTTAATTAGATTTCATTATTTCAAATTCATGAATATTTCCTTTTCTTTTTTTATTCATAACTTTTGTATTATAAGTCAGTAAATAATAATTTAAAACATTAACAATTCTAAATAATTCTGTTAAACAATTTGCTTTGTATATTTCCGATTAATATTACTCGCGTTACTTAGTCTAACTACTTCACCTTTTGTATATAAATTATTTCAATATCTAAATAAATCTTGTAAACCTATTCTAATAATATTATTTATTTTTTTATTAACTATTATTGTTTCAGGCCAACAGTTCTGTGTTTGATTCAAATGTTTTTTTAATATCATCAAAAATTTCAACCCATTCATAATTTTCCATTTGAACTAATTTCCTAAATATATTTTTAAAATATGATGAAATCTTTTAAATACAATAATTTTAAGTTTAGAAAATGTCGAATAATGATTGACTATATATTTTTTACTAATTATTTAATTTGCTAATAAAATTCTTTATTTTATAGTTAGTTTATTGGTTTAAGATTTTTGAATATTGAGGCAAAAGTATTTGAAACATTTTTCCAGATTCACTTTTAATTGAAATAGCAATGCCCTATTTACGAAAAATGTGTAAAAAAACGATTTTAAATATTTACATAATTTATTTATTTTCAAAATATGATTTAAATAATCAGAATTTATTCCAAATAATTAAAATTGCCATAACAAATCAATTGCATGTGAAACAACTTTTTATAACTGTTTTATATAATCGATTACTTATACTCATACAAAGAGATAATTATTTTAACTTTTTAAAAATTAGAATTTTTTTAGAATCATGTATATATATATATATATATATATATATATATAATTTTCTAATCTTATACCATTATCTAAGATTTCAATTTTTTGAATTTTTTTGAATATACATTTTGCACTTCAGACCTCAATTATGCACGGCAGAGACTGTTTTAGCTGTTGCATTATCTGTTTAGCTAAACATTTTATATTTCTTTAAAGACAATAAATATACTAATGTTTATCTCAGATCCACTAACAGTTTGCTACCTATGATCTAATTTTAAATTTATTTAAATACATAATTTATAATAAATGGTTTTGAAATAGCTATAGCATGACTTATTTTAACTACTTTGTTAAAATAATGGAAATTTATTTCAGTATTAATTCGGAAAATGTACAATCAGAGAGAAATTAAATTTAAATAATCTAAATATACTGCCTTATTTGGAGCAACAGTATTATCAACATTTGATAAAAAAAAGTTTTGCTTTTGTATTTTGTTATAAATTATAAAACATATCACAACAAATTTACATTCATATAATATAAATTTTTTATATGTTTGATGGCAGTCTTTTTAATAGCAGATACTACCTGATGTATTGTTTTTTTTCCTTCATATTATGAAGTTTTATTTAATAACCCAATTCCGATTTTTTACATAATATGTTAATTCAGATTTTAAAACAGAAATTTCGGTGTTTGATTGAATTGATGTTATGTTAGTTTCTAATTAATTGTATCTAGAGGTTGGTGCAATTATTGTAAAAAGTAAAAAATTCAAAGCAGAATTAGGTAAATCTTTAGGTTTGTTATCAATTTCATAAAAGTAATTTTTAAATTGTTGTATTTCAATTTTTAAAATATTCATTTTACGACATTAATTTATCATATTTTTAATGTAAAATTGATTTTTGTATATTTATTAAATTCATAGGTTTTAGCATTAATTTTATTTAAAAAAATTATTCTTCATTAGTCCTATGTTGTTCCTCGAACATATAGAAATTGTCTTGTGTAATAAAATCATCTATTTAATTTTTAAAGCAATAAAAAATTGTTTTTTTTAAATTAAATTCTCCTTTTTATACTAAATATCTTACTTAATTATTCAATGCAAAATATTGTGTAATGATATTATTAAATCTGTATTATTTATAGAAAATAATTTTAGGATTATTTTAAAAATAAGTTTTTTTTAAGATTTTATAACATTTCCTCAAATTTATTAATTTTTTTAATTGTTTATACATTTATTTAAAATCATTTTTAAAACCTATTTTTGTTAATTGACTGAATAACGTCACAGCCCTTTTGTAGAACAAGTTTTTTAATTATAACTTTATAAATGCTGTTGCTTATTTTTGAAAAGTTAATATATTAACAATGAAGTGTTTTTGCATGGTGATTATTTGTTATTTATAAAAAATCGTGTTACTTTTATTTTATTTTAACAACTTAATACAAATAAGAAATATAATTTATATAATTAAGAACAATTTCACTTGTACTATAAAAATTCGTCTCGTTTTCAAGACATGTTTTTCAAATATTCAATTATTTCATTTTCATTAAAATTATTTCATCAATTTTAAAATAGTTTTTATAATATTGTTAATTTGTTTATTTTTAATATAATTACATAATTAGTTTTAAATGTCCCACTGTTTTTAAAATGTATTAAAATTTGTATTTTTAATATGTTAAGTCAAAATAATTTTATTAAGTTAGTATGAAAAATATTTATTCTAAATTTTAGAGCATCCGGAAGTATAACATCTATAATTTATACATTTTTCATTTTAAACTTACTATTTTGTTTTTTTCTGATAAATTTTAATTGGTCTTCGAAGTAATTAAAAATGTTAATGTATTAATTTAATTAAATTTGGAGCACATTTATTTATTTTATCATCTAATTAAAATATTGATTTCAGCAACTGATTAAATAATTGATAAATAAAACTAATACCTATTATAACAATTATACAAGTAAATAGTATAATTTCCTAATTAGATAAGTCAAAGTTAATATTACTGATCGCATATAACTGTGCCAGTATACTGTATTCTATAACCAGCAAAATGAATTTGATTACATTTTAAGTAATTTTAATAGTTCTTAAGTTATATTACTAGTAAATTGATCAAAATATTAAACTCGAAGAATACCAGTATTTTATGAAATATGTGATTGTACAGCTGCAAATTTCATTTTTTTAATTTAATTTTTGTATTTCTCAGATCATAGAAACAACTTTAATTTTTTTATATTTTTGCCTAATTTGCAATGTCAATAATAGTTAAAGCAGAGTGTTTCAATTTTTTTTATCTCCCTATACCTTTTCTAGTTCCAATGGGCAATTTATTTTCCATTGCTAAATTATACTATTTAATTCTTCTAATTCTAGTGTCTTTTTTCTTGTGTTTTAATCATAATTATACATTGCTACCACTTCCAGCTAAACCAACTAATAACCTACAATTTTAATCAAAACCCGTAAAATTTCCATTATTTTTTAACCAGTGCCACTTTTTTTTTTAATGTTTTCGTTTATTGTTGCTGAAGATAATTATAATGATAATATTTTGCTTACTTTCAATTTCTAACACTTTAAGTAAATTTTCCCCTGCTGGGTCACCAGATTTTTGCAAGTGGAAATCACACTTCACGATACCGTTCTACGGCGTATTTTCTCGGGGATCTCCAATTACCCCCACCCTTTCATCTCATCACTGCTTCATACACACCTGAATCACCCTCATCGACTCTCAAGACCTCGCTTTTAAGAGCCGCCCAAACCTTTTCACTGCACTTCACTTTAAGTAAAATGATTGGTATATCTAAAGTTATGTATTTTACCTTCATAAATAAAAGTAATATATTTAAAAAGATATGTTATTTGTGTTAATAGAGGATATTTTATCCCAAAAATTTTTATTCTAAATGTTACTTTTCTATTAACAAACATTCATTTAACAACAGCTGATGAAGCAATTTTCCACAATTTGGAGTATCGGTATCTAACATAATCTCTTTTGCTTGTTTTTTTAAGAATTTTCTCATATTCATGTCTCGGTTTCAAAGCTTTATGATCTCGATAAAAGATGTCACGATTTTTACAAGCTTCATATATTTTATTTATTTCTTCACCACCTCCTCTTTATCATTCATATAATTTAGTGAATGAACAGCAATAATTATAATCTGAAATATGAATTTTAGAAAGATTTAAATTATTAAATGCCCATTTTATTATTAATTAACTGTGATATTCAGAATTCCAAAAATTATGAAGACTAGCATTTGAACTGTAATAAAAAATGGAATTAATTTACAATAATTAACAACATAATAAATACCTTTATTGTTTAATTTATTTATTATACTATATTTTTAATATAATAACTTTTATTCCAGTGTTTACATCACTACGGACAACTAATAATTGAAATATTCATTTTCTCACATAATTCTTACACATATACTCTTTGGCAAATTATGAAATTTTGTAGTCACTTTACTTGATTTTAGTGTTCTTGGAGAATAATTTTTATAGGGTATATGGTTCATATCTTGATATTTTTTTTAGGTGTAGTGTTAATTTATATTTATATTTTGTAAAATATGTTTTTTTAGGTAATAATATTGGATTGATTTTCCAAATTTTGTTTATAATTTTTACGAATCGTATTGGTTTAAAATAAAATTTTAGCAATATAATTATAAAAATGTTTTATCATATTCACTCATTATCAATATCTTTCTGGGAATGCAATTTTCAAAGTCCATGAGTTGTTTGTGTTTTTACATTTTATATTACATCTTCACCAAATTCAACTTAAGAATATTTAATTTTACTTTTATTTCTTTCAACTTTTTTAAAAACAGTAACTATATTATTATTTCTAATGTTTCAGTAGTGTTTTAATTTTACACAATTATTTGTGGTTTCATATGATTTTCAAATTTTAATTCCAGTGATAGCTTTATCATTATTATGACAACACCTAATTCGTTATCAAAATTCTTCTAATTTTTTATTTTATTCTTCTTTTTTACCTGAATCAGGATAACTAAATTCGGAAAATAACCCTCTTTCAAAAGAAGTTTGTTTTGGTGTTGGAGGATAATCGCTACCACACAAAGTAAAGAATCTATACTTTCTTCATTTTTTTTTCCTTATGTGTTATTTATGATATCATATTATTTATTTTTAATTTTCATAATCAATATGATGTGTTTTTCATTTTGTCGATATTTATCTGTTAATAATTTTATGGGTTAAATTTATTTACATATTCATAATTTTTTTTTTCTAGGTTTTTGGAAGAATTCATACATTTTTATCGATTTCTTTTTCCATAGAAGTAATTGCATTGTTTAAAAAATTCTCAGTTAATTTTTTTATTTATGCATTGTTTATAATAAATATTATTAAATAAAATAGAACATTTTTCTAGACAATCATTTCCACCAATGTGCCAAACTGAACAAAATTAATTTTTTTATAATTCTAAAATTGAATTCGAAATTTCTATCGCTGATTGTTTTACTTGCCTGAATTATGCTAAGGTTTACGAACAATACGAAATACCAAAAACAGATTCACGTGAATATGATAGTGCTGATGACGATTGCTTGTACATGTAAATTTTGTAAATAGTGGAAGCAGCAGGTGTATATAGTAATATTGTGTGTTTGGAATCTTAGAACATTTGATATTCCTGTGCTGTGCGGCACAATGGGCTGGCAGTGGTATGCTGAGTCTTTGTAGGGCGGCAACCCTGCTTCCAGGCAGAAATCAGTCTAGCAACCAACAGAGAAATAAGTGGTTTTGTTCACGAATTTGCTCTCATGAATTCTCGTTTTTAGCTAGTCGTAGATGTTGCAACCGTCGTCTAAATAGTTCACAATGCGAGCATGAAAAATTTTTGTTCCTCTGGGTAGGATTTATGTCAAGATTTCAGTACGAATTTTGTGTGGAGCAGTGACTTTCGTTTCGCCACATGTTGGGCTTTGTTTCTTCTTGGCACGCTCGGTGCTCTATGTTTCAGCGCGTGGTTTGGGTTTATTTTATTTTCCGCACTCTCGATAAAACATACGCATAAAACGCATAAAACACCACACTCTTGAAGTGTGGTGTTTTATTTTAGTCACGACACATGTGGCACTTAATTTCCTATGCACATTGTTTGTTTTGTTTGCACTATTGCATGCGAGAAGTAATTTCGTTGTGGTACACAGGTAGAAGCCATCATTAATATAGTCTTCCGTCTCACTGTTGCAAGGGAAGTTTGAAGAATGGTTTTTACCAGAGCTTCAGTCCCATGCCTGTGCTACTTCATGATTCAGGGAAGTAATGAAAATTCTTTGTATTCTTTTGTCTCTGAAGGTTTGGTGTATTCTTTATATCCACAGTTACCCATTGTTATGTACATGTATTCGCTTGTTAACCCAATTGGTGTTACACAGTTTAGGGTTATGGTTGTACTGGCAATTCTTAACCTTAAACCAAGCCATGACTCCAAATTGTTAGCGTACATGAACCAAACATTGGCGAAGTTCAGTCAGCACTCGTGCTCCTTCGCTTGACTGAAAGCGCGTCAAGAAAACGAATGAACACGCATGGGCTGTTACCACATATATGTTTAAGGAAGCATTGTATTTGGCAACTGTCTGGGATCTCCTAAGCTCTGAAAACTTTGATACTGACTACGTCACTGTCGAGCAAGCAGCCACGATATATTTTTAGATTTTGCTGAGCATTCTGCATGAATGGCTAACTTTACAGTTATGGCCATCGTTGAATTCTTGACTATTTATCCCAAAGAGGACATGTTAGAGTCGACTAGTCTGACATGTCGTCGACTGGTCAGAGTAGTAGTTCTCATGTTTCTCTCCCAAAGGTCATGCTTCCAAGTTTTGACAGTAATTCAAAACTGTAGTTAAATTTTCCAAATTTATTTCTTACTAGTTATCAATAATAACAATATCTCACAAGAGAAAAAACTTGCTTATCTGAAGTCTGACATTCTAGGTGAAGCTGTTGCTTTGGCACATTCGTTGCCTATGTCCGACAGCAATTTTTGTGTCGCTTGGAATATGTAAACAGCCCTGCAAGTAAAAAAAAACACATCCTACGAATGCATGTTGATACATTACTACAAAGTCCCTCAGAATCTTATGACTGTGCAAAATCCTTGCATCAATTACTGTCCGTCATAACAGAAATTTGTGTGCCCTGATAGCCCTAGATGTAAGAGTAGATCGTTGGGATCTTAGTACTTCAACAAATTTTATGTAAATGTTTGGACCTGGTACTGCATATGTAGTGAGAGATGATTCTTTCGGATGAGTTTCCCTCATTAGATCACTTTGTTGTGTTTCTTGAAAAGTACTGCGCTGCTCAAAAGGTAGCTGGCCATGTAAAATCTAACAAAGCCATTATTCTTCCATCTAAATCAAACATAAAAGCTTCATCTAAAGGGTTGCCTGATTGTGAGTAAATATCCAAATGTTTTGACATTTCTCATTTAGCATGTGGCTTGTGCAGGGTCCTCAGTCTGCACAAATGTTGAATGTTCTGTAAACTTCCTCCAGAGTATCGCATCAAGGTATTTAAGGAAAACAAATAATGTCTCAATTGCATAGCTGATTTGCATCAAATAAAGCAGTGCCCTCAAAGTATTACTGTCGATGCTGTGGTTCGCGACACCATTCGCTGTTGCATTTCGGGAAGACTGTCGGCACTTCGAGCCGCCCTGATGAGACTGCAGACTCCCACTCCGCATCACAAGATGAGCCACACTATATATTAGCTGCAGTTACGCCTGTCACGAGTTCAGTGTCGACTGTGTTGTGGTCCTCTGTTCAGGTATACATTGTCAATGCTTTTGGAGCTCATGTTGTTGTTAGAGTAATACTGGATTCGGCAAGTCAGGCAAGCTCTATCACTGAGAACTGCCTACAAAATTTGAGGGTTTCTCGCAAATGAACTAACACAGCTGTTCCAGATTTTTCTAACACTCCAGTCAATGTGACTAAGTCCTACACATCCATTGTAATATATCTACAGTAAGTAAATCTTAATTTTTATGTTGATAAATTTATGCTTCCTATAATCACACACCGATTGTCAACGGTAAAACTTTCTAGTGATGTGTGCAAATCTGTATCCCATTTCAATTTGGCTATTCCAACCTTTGACATGTCAGGCCCAATTTATCTGCTTATCAGTACAGACTTTTTCCCACATCTGTTAATAGGACGTAAATTTTAAGGTACTCCCACAGCTGTGTATTCTGTCCTGGGTTGTATCCTCATGGGGCATTGGAGCAAAGGTGTTTCCCTATTGTTGTGTCGTTTTGTTTTGCTTGTTTTGACTGTTCCTTCAGAAGTGATGAGAGATTTTTGGCAAGTGATGAAGTTCCCACCAAGTAAACACCTATCTAGGGAGGATGTTCAGTGTGAAACATATTTTGTACAAACATACTCTAGGGATAAGAGATAGTGAAGACAGGTATTCGGTATCGTTACCCTTTCAATCATAAGCTCCTACCTGTGGTCTAACTAGACCTCAAGCTGACAACCACCTGTTCAATGTAGACACACCCTTGTAAAATTATCTTCAACTGTCAGCAGATGTACTCCATTTTCATGGATTTCTATTTTGACAGTGGACACATGGAGGCCATCCCAGTATCACAAGTTTCAATCTCCTCACCAGTCTACTATCTCTCACACCACAGTGTAATTATACTAGAGAGCTCCATCACAAAACTCAAAACTGCGTTCGATGCTTCAACATTTGATTGGTTGGGGAAGTCACTAAATGATAACCTAATAACAGACCTTAAACTGAAAAAGGACAATATCAGTGTCTTGCTGACCTTCAGATTTAATGAGATTGTATTTACTGCCGACATACAGCAGATGTATAGCCAGATACATGCGAATCCCTAGGATTGATATTTGCAAAGAATGGTTGCGCTTTTCTGTGATAGTAGGAAATTCGTGACTTTTTCCTTGAAAACCGTGATATACATAATTTCTTCGTCACATTTCCTTAGCTCTCTGCACCTTTCACTAGCTTGCTGGTAATGAAAAGGAGACATTTCGCATTGCTTCGAGGGTTTTAATAGCTGTTACTTATGCGGAGGACGTAGTTACTGGCCTCACTCAGTAGAGTCTGCATTGGAAATCCAATGAGATTAGCTTTTTTTGCTTGCCCTGGTGACTTCAAGATGTGAAATTTCCACATTCACACTCATTGGATGATCATGAAAATCAAGTCATTCGAGTTCTGGGCTTGGAATGGAATCCTGCAATCGATACCTTCTTGGATAAAACTTAAGAGTATCTCAAAACCTGCCACTAAGGGTAACGTGCTGTCTGCAGTTGCCCGATTCTTTAATACTCTGGGTTAGATTGCTCCTCTTGTAGTCTTTGGTAAGTCTTTTATCCAGACTTTGTGGCTTAAACATATGGACTGGGATGAATTGCCACCTCTGAAGATCCTCCAATGTTGGAGTAATTTAAGCCATGATCTTCCCCTGTTGCCATTATTTGCCCTTCCAACACTGGTCAAAGGGTTCCCTGGTTGTTAATATCAGTTTCGTGCCTTTTATGATAGCTCATGGTATGCTAAGCGATTTATTTGCATGTCAGTGGCCCCGAGAATGAATTTGCTATACACTTCTCCTTCATCTAGAGATTTGTGGGGTTATCTTGTTAGCTTGACACTTTATGTTGACATCACTCTATCATCAATTCAGACTTGGAAAATATTTGCAAATGGAACATGTCTCATCACTTAAGAACATTTATTGCCAAACATGTGAGAGAGGTTCAGTCCCTTGTTACTGCAGTATATTGTAAACACATCAGATCACAGGACAACCCTGCTGAAGCACCTCTCTTAGTGTGTTACCTGCTCAACTCATAGAGCAGCCTTTGTGGTGGTAAGGACCACCCTAGTTGAAAGATCCTGTGGAGCATTGGCCATCCAGTCTATCCCTGAGTGCTGTGCCTAAACCTGCTTTACTGGAGGAACTGAAGCTGCACATACAAGTGGTCATTCATTCAGAGTTAGCGACATTAATCACTCATTCTGTTTTGCAGAAAATCCCCCCAATTTCAATACAGCTTTGGAAGATTACCCCTTTATAAATAGTGTTGGGTTGATGAGAGTAGTGGAAGGGAGGTATAATGCTAGCCCACCTTTTGAACACAAACATCTGGTTCTGCTCTCTGAGAAACATCCGTTTACAGAGTTAATTATTTAGCAACACCACGAGTAAAATCATTGTCCCATGCTGCAGGCTATACAGGATATGTTGAGAGAACAGTACTGGATTCTAGCTCAAAGGTATGCTATCTCGCATTGTTTATGCTACTACATTAAACGTTTCCAGACTAGGCCCTTACCATGTCAACCAGAGATGGGCACTTTACCAGTCATGAGAATCCAACAGGTTAAACCCTTCTTCAAGATTGGGGTATATTATGCAAGCCTATGCACCATGATGCCCAGTTGTCTACGCGAGGCTCCATGGCAGAAGGCCTGCCCAAGTTTGTTTATTTGTTGTGCAACGAAGGCAGTACACTTGGAATTGGCATTAGACTTGTCCACCAGTGTATTTCTATCTAGGTATAAGCAATTTGTTGGTTGTGGAATTAGATCTTCAGACGTATATAGCAATTGTGACACCGATTTTGTTGTTGCCTGCAATTAACTCTTGGAACTACAACTTCTTTTGTCATCATCCACCTACCAAACCGCTGTTTCTGATAACTTCTCCTCCCATGACATTACTTTCAATTTCATCCTGATTGCTTTCCCCCATCTTGGTATTCTCTTGGAGGCAGGTGTAAAGTCTGTGAAGGTTGCCTTGTGAAATGTCATCGAGGTGAAAGTGTTGATTTTTTATATGTGTTTGGAACATTTGACCTTCCCACATTGTCTTGTACAAAGGGTTGGCAGCCTCTTTGTAGGGTGGCAACCCTGTTTCCAGGCGAAAGAGAGTCTAGCAATCATCATGGCATCAAGTGGTTGTGTTCGCGGGGTCATTCTTGTTCAATCTCGTTTTAAATAATTGTGGTTTTTGCACTCATTTTTCATACAATCCACAATGCGAGCATGCTACAATAACATTGATGTTGCAATATTTTTTTCCTATTATATTTTATGAAAATGAAATTTTTTAACATAGAAATATTATTCAAGTTGTATAGAACTCCTGAGAATTCATTCAACTATTATTAATACTTTAATGATAAACCCAAGTGCAGTAAATTTAATAAAGGCGGCTGGAGTAAATAAATGAATCAAAATGTATAACAATTAAACAAAAGAACAAAAATTATTTAATTTGCTAGCAGTAATAAAACAGTTGAAATCTTAAGATTTTGAAGAGGAAAATGCGGGAAGGACTGCCAGAAGATCTGAGAATATAAAATGCCCGTAGGGAAGCTTCCGAATTTAAAACTTTATAGTGACTCTCTTTAAGTTTATTTAGAGATTCTAGTAATAAGATATTTGGTTAAGAATTTGATATTTCTTATTCAGACCTTTATCTTTCCTTATTTACCCCTGTATTATATCACGGCTCTTAATTTCACTACTGTGTACTCTTAATCGTTCCTCATATTTTCCTTTTTTGCAGGCATAAGACGCTATTGGTTGTTATGGTCTCTGTGGTATTTAAAACCTCCGAACTCTGACCTGTGCACCCCTGATCCTTTAATATATGTAATTGATTTAACAATAAATTTTTAAAAAAATTTTTGGAAAAGGGGAAAAAGATCTTTTTAATAGAAGTGAATCGGATAATAATTGTTTATTTTTTATCCAGCATAAAATGATGCTACACTTGGAACAATAGCGAAATCAGCTGTCACTGCAGGAAAGATTGTATTTAAGAATTAGTGATTTTGTGAAGATTTACTAGATTTTAATCAGATGTTGAAATAAAAATTAATAATGAAATGGGTTAACGAGTATAATACTAATTTTCACTTAAATATTGGCAATTAAAAAAAAAATGTGTTCGAGAACACAAAAGTACAAATTATATATATAAAATATCAATTTCATAATATTTATATATATATATACATGCCTGACTTTGTTATTGTTGGATTTTAAACTAACAGAAAAATCGCGCCGACCAGTATGTTCATCCTTCTATGTTTGATCAATGTAAGGTGAAAATATATCTATAATTAATGGAAGAGGAATATATTTTGCATAAAAAATTGGAATTAAGATTTTAATAGTAATTTTACCAAGAAGAATTATTTAGCAAATAATAATTTCATAAATCGTATTTCGATAAAAAAAATTGTTATTTTTAGAATCAGTTAAAAAGATAGATGTTAATTAATTTTTAATCAAAGTCCATGATATGTTATTCATTATAGTTATAGAAATTCTTCTTTTTCAAATATTAAAACTAGTATTACAATTTTAATTAGTTATGACGAATATTTACCAGAAAACATAATTTGTAATAATAATCAAAAACATTTCCTTTAACATTTTAAAAAAAGCGAATATTGAAGAAATTAATTTTAAAAAAAGGAATTGGATTATTTTAATTATATTGATTCTCTCATTTAATTTTATGGAAATGTTATTAAATTACACATCTTCATCAAAACATAAATCTTCATAAAAACTTACATCTTCATGAAACTTTGAATATTAATCATTTGGTAATATGCTTCTGTCTCTTGGGCTCATGTGTTAGAATTTTAAAATTAAAAGCACTAAATCCATATGTTGTTAATATCATCTTTATCACTTTGTAGATTTTTGTAACGAGTTGTGATACATGCCTCATCACTGCGTTTCCCATCACCAGATTCGTAATACTACTACGGGTTGCCCATGAAAACCTTTCATAATGTCGAACCACAACATCACCTGCTTCACCAACGTATTACAAGTATATTCTTAGAACTTCTATTGCACGCTTATTACAGCGGTACATGGACCACACTGACCCAGCAGCCACCTATTTGGCTCATGTTCATCAATGGTTGCCTGCCTTCCAGGCTGTCAAATGGCGCCCTTAAAAGTCCTATGGTCGTGGAGCTGTCTGAGTAATTTGAGGCATACAAGCAAGGCAGCGATAAGGGTGACACCGACCCGCGTACCTATCGCACAGTCGCATCTACACGCAAGCTTTGAAATTCGCGTGCGTGCAGTGGTCCCGTTGTACTTCTAAAACTTTCGGACTTCAAGCTGTCACCCTACAATTTTATTAGTGAAACGTCTGTATCAAAGTTTAGTACATGTCGCTACACCAGTTTCGAGTGTTTCCGATCAGTATATTTTGCGATATGGCAGTGTGGCAGTATTTAGCTATGTTGGTGAGCTCAAAAACGGTGTTTGTAATGTCCATGGTGCCTTGAAACTAGTCTTCGTACCTAGTCTCAAGTGTATTTCCTTTTTGTAGATCAGTACATACAACGCATGTAAAATAGTTTCATAAAAACAAGAAGTTGTTTATATCACGAATAGGCCAATTTTCATATACATTGTGCAATTGATTTTTTATTAAGTTCGTAATAGCTTAGATGTTAGGTAGGCCTTTACATCTCGTTGACAACAGTATTATTACAGATGAAACCAGGAACATAAGCAATTGTAATGAGGGTATTATAAAGTCACATGTACCTTACACGGGATTCGAACCCAGGAAAACTAGTACCATAACTTAGCGTGCAATTATCAGCATTAAGGAGGTTGGATTCGGAGCATCAACTTCGGATTTAATCAGTCTAATGTTTGTAAAGATAGGGTTTACTAATTTAAAATATTTACACGGCCGTCATTTTAAAAATAACTGACTCATCCACTTAAAACATGTAAGTTCACATTGCCTACCCTAGTGCTACTTGTGTGAAGAATTTTATGGAAATGGGTTGATTGGTCCCAAGAACATGGCATAAAAAATTTAAATAAAAAATTGCCTAAAAATAAGAGGTTCTGTAAACGATGCTTCTAATAGATACTCTTAGCATAAAAAGTTTGGTGGAATTTAGTAAAAATTTTTAACATGTATGACAAACCTATCAAATATTTTTTGGGTGTTCTTTTGAAAAGCAATTTCTTATCCTACTTAAACCATGTACGTTTACATAGCCTTCTGTTGCACTACTGATGTGAAAAATTAGGTAGGAATCAGTTAAATAGTTCCGGAAATGTGGCAAAATGTTGAATTTTCTCACCTGGCACTATTTTGCAAATTGGCCTCAAAATAGTATCTCTGTATGCGTAATTGATGTTTTTTATGATTTCTGTTAGTAACGTATTCATTATTTGGCCAAATTTTGTTGATTTGTATAACACACATCACATAATATTTTTAATTAATAAATTTATGGCATTATTAAAAAAAGTCCTACCGCACATAAAACATTTTTGAATGCATACCCTACTTAGCACTAATTGTATGTAAAATAAGTGGGAATCGGTTAATTATTTCCCGATATATGAAAATATAACTTTAATTTTTCTTATGTTAGGATATCTTACAAAATGGCGGGAAATGATCCTCTTCATAGACAATTTTAAAGGTTTTTTATTGCCAGCATGCAAATATAGGGTCTAATGTGTAATTTTTTCGTGGTTTCGTTTATATAGCATACTGAGCTAACAGGTTTATGTTGGCAACCATTTCTAAAATGAGTATCCAGCCTACTTAAAACAGATCACTTTACATGGCCTACTATATTGCTACTTGTTTGCCACATTTTTTGGGTGTATATTGGTTCTTCTGGAAATACAACATAACAATTATTTGTCATATAATGTTATTATACAAAATGTCAGACAAAAGAGACTTTGAGCTGACACATTTCATAGCTGTAACAAATGCTGTCAGCATAGAAAGTTAAGTAGGAATAGCATAATGTTTTTCCAAATATATATCACTATAAAAATAAATGTATTTATGGTCGCCATTTTGAAAATAAGTGTCTCATATACTTAAAACATACTACATCACCTGCCACAGAACTAATTTTGGTTCAATGTTTATTTATTTTTATTGTGCTATCTTACAAAACGGTGGAAAAAGAGGCCCTGCACGAACACACTTGATAGTTGTAATATATAGTGCCAGCATTCAAAGTTAAGTTGACCTAGATTACATGATTTCGACGATAAAGAAAAAATCTGAAATAACTATATAGCAGCCATTTTGAAAATAATTGCCTGTAATAGCTGAAATACACCAATGTACATCACTTGATTCAGTACTACTTGTTTGCCAAATTTGGTAGGAATCGGTCAATTGTTTCCCGATTTACGACATAAAAACTTCGTTATTCATGTGGCGTTATTTTACAAAATGTCCACCAAAAGTGGTTATTTATTGGTATACATTATTCTTTTATATTATTCATGTAATAAATACTGTGGCCATACAAATTTTGTTAAAATTGCTCAAGCTGTATTGTAGATACACCAAATAGACCTAAAATATTTGTATGACCACCAAATTTAAAATAAATGCCTCATCTATTAGTATCGCAAACATTTACATGGTCTACAATAGTATTATTTACATGCCAAATTTGGCGAAAATTGGGTGAGCAGTTACTTAGATATGAAATAAAAGCCCCATTTCTCAATCTAGTACTATCTTGCAAAATGGCAGGCTATCAATATTAATATTTGAATTTAATGCTTAAGTGATGTCAACATGCAAAATTTGGTTAAAATCGGCTGAATGTTCCCGAAACATGACAAATTACCAAAAAAAGTGTTTAAATTGTCGCATTTTGAAAGTAAAGTTTGGCATGGACGAAAACTTTATAGTCAGTTGCACTCACTAAGTAACAAAAGTATACCAAGTTTGGTGAAATTCTGTTCAAGCGATCAAAAGTTAAAAAATTGTGTCACGCACACACGGACACACGGGCAAACAGACAGGAAAGTGATCTCATAAGTCTTTCTTTCCTTCGGAAAGTAGGCTATAAAACAAGTATTTCGAACACACTGCCACGCAATTCAAACTCCACGTTCAGTGTACTATTTCCTGGATGTGATAGTCTCACCAAGAAGACACGTGGTAACTTTGATATGGATGTTTGTAGCCATACAATTAACGACTATTTGTTTGGAACACTACATTAAAGAACGAATTACGGTGGTTACCTCTGTTTTTCAGTTATATTGATAAGTCACAATCAATTCAGCACACTAGACTCTTAACCCATGGAAAATGCACACAGACAGATGTAGTATCACCTAATATTGTTGTATATTTACTAGCTTACTTTCCGAATAAAAGAAAGGCTTATGATATAACTATCATTCCTGTGTGTAGGTGTGTGTGTCTGAGCATGTGCGTCTACTTTCAATTTTTGATAGCGTAAACAGAATTTCACACAACTCGGCACACTTATAGAACTTAGTTAAGAGATTTGAATTTTAAAGTTTCCAGCCACGCCAGGCACTTAATTTCATAGTGGTGGCCATTTAAAATTGTTTGGTGATTGGTCAAATTTGGAGAACCATTCAGCTGATTTAAACCAAATTGTGTATTTTGACAGTCCATATTGCAAATATTCCATTTAGAGATGGATGACGTTATCACGTTATTTTGTAATATTGTAACACACGAAAAAATTAATTTTCTGTTTTATTACTCGAAAACTACTAAACCAATTGTAGCGAGGTTTGGTAAGTATGCAATACTTTGGTAGGTCATGTAAATGTATACAATTTAAATATAGTATATACTTATTTTCAAAATGGTGCAATATAAATATTTAAGGTTGTTTTGGTATATCTATTATACAGTTTGACCGACATTTACGAAATTTTGTATTCTCAAAGTTTATATTAGAAGCATAATAAATACCAACACATGAACATTATTATTACCCAATTTGTTAGATAGTGGCACATGAATTAATGAAGTTTCTATGTAATATCTCGATAAACAGTTGACCGATTCCTACCAAGTTCGGCAGACAAGTAGTACAGCAGCAGGTGATGTAAACTGGTGTTTTTAAGTAGGTCAGGCACTAACTTTCTAAATGGGGGACATATAAATATTTTCATAAGTTTGGCATGTATATTAAACAATTTAACCAAATTTAACCAAACTTTGTATGTTGACAGTGTCTATTGGAAGCATCGTTTACAGATCTTCTTTTTAAGGCAATTATGTATGACAACAAAATAAAAAAATTCTTTTTATGCCATATCTCATGGACCAGTAAACCGATTTCCACCAAATATTTCAACACAAGTATCACTACAGTAGGCAATATAAACTTCGTGTTTTAAGTTGTTCAGACACTTATTTTCAAAATGATTGCCCTGGTAATATATATAATTTTAGTATCGGCTATTCGAAGAAATTTGAGCACATATGAAAAACCCTCTCGTTTGGAATAATAGTCAATTAATAAGTATATTTTTTCGTAGTCTAAGACGTAAACTTTTGTGTCTGGCAAAATATGCAGAGTGTATCTTAACTCCGTGAAGAAAATGGAGCCACAGCATCTGTGGTATTAAATAACCAGAAAATCCTAGTAACAAAATGTCCGGAAAAACAACCTTGTTTTTCTAAAGTGAGATTAAATTTAGGTTCAATGGGACAAGAGGTGCTATTTTATTGTAGTGTATCGTTGTCCAGAATGTACTACAGTACTTTTCTTTGTAATAAGTACATTCATTTGTATGTATTATTTCCAACTCTCGGCATTGTTGCACATAACTTCAACGTTGCTTTAATAATAAAAATATTGCTTTCCTGACATTATGGTAATAGGGTTTCCTGGATTATTAGGCCCACAGATGCTGTGACTTCATTTTCTCCACCAAGTACAGGTACACTCTGTATACACTGTGTCTATTACTTGCATGGTATTATTTATTTTAAAAAATTATGGAAGGATAAAAAAATGACTGAAAGGAAAAAAGTAACTAGAGCCTCAGAAGTCATTACTTTATCGTGAACTACCTATAAATCCTATCATTATAAACATTAGACTGATTACATCCGAAGTTAATGCTCCGAATCCTACCTCCGTAATGCACTTGATTGCATGCTAGCTTATATTAAGAGGTTTTCTGGGTTCGAGTCCTGGGTAAGGAACTGTGTATTTGTAATAGTCTCACTACTGTTGCATATGTTTCTGGTGTCATCTCTAATGATATTGCTGTCAAAAGTTAGTCAAAACCTAACTAACCTCTAAGCTTATAAGAGCTTCCTAAAAATTATTTGGACTCATGTAGAGGAGGCTCATTAGTTATATCAGTAAGATATTGTTGTATCCAAAATAACTTTTTAGCGCTACTGTAACCTACCTCTCTGGAATTTTCCCTTTCATTTGACAGTCGCAACAGTTTTTTACTGGGTCCTTTGCGTGTTGCCCACCTGACAGGTATTGGTACCTGTTATTTTGAAATTACAACACGATTTCTTCGAAAACAGTGAGACTCGGGGTTTTGCAACAAGGCCACATTTTTTCTTAACTGTGACATGCGGATTGATGATATATTATATAAATTCCAATAATGCTACCACGTCATGGAGATTAGTTCGAAATAAAGGATGCAATAATGATTACTTCCATGAAACAATTTGATAACAGCAACCGATGGTGTGTTGTTTCCATAGATATGTTCCGTTACACATTATACAGACACTCAGTGTTACATATTATATATATTTCTCCATTTTTTGTATTTAACCAGTGCTTCAGGTCCAACTTCTAATATGTGTGGTGCACTTGGGATTCATTTTTCGACCATAAGTAGTTTGTATGTTTTCAACTTCTTCTTTCGTGATTAACTTGCAAAGCAAGTTTGACGGTCGAATTTAGACAAATCCTGTAATTTTTATACGGTATAGTGGGATTTTTAGCGAGACATAAAATTGATGAATGTCGTGATTTACCATTTTTTTCTCGTATTGATGCCTTACTCACAATGCACAAATATAAAATAATAACATTAATAATAATTAGTATAATAGAGATAATTTTACATGTAACACCGTCGTAACTGTGGTATCGATAATTGTCCATATGAACTAGTGCTCAGATGACTATATATAACAAATATTTAAAAACGTTTCGTATCATAATTATGTCTTGTCTATAATAGCTAAACATAGCTCCACGAACATTTATGGTTTTCTAGTCGCTGTTTCACTAGTTAACAGCTTACTTTCTGAGCGTGTGTATTTGTGTGTGTGCGTGTGTGTCCCCCCTTTCAAATTTTTTATGCGTTAACCAAAGTTCACCAAACTCGGTGCACAAATAGTACTAAGTAAGGTCACCTGAATATTATAGGTTTCGACAACGCAGGTCACATGTTTTCAAAATAGTGTGGCCATTTTACGATTTAAGGTGATATGTCATATCTCGGAAACCATTCAACCGATTCAAACCAAATGTTGTCTGTTGACAGCACAAGGTGTAAGCATTGAATTCAGATGTGAATATTGTTGTCTGGCAGCCATTTTGGAAGATAGTGTCACATATAATAAAGCTTTAATGTTATATCTCGAAAACTACTCACCGAATTTTCGCCAAATTTGGCACATAAGTAAAACTATTGTATGCCATGTAAATTTATCTAATTAAAATTTATAAGAAACATATTTTCAAAATGACGGCAAAACTAATATTTTACTATATTTTATATAACTACCATACTGTTTAACTAATTTCAACCAAATTTTGTATGCTTACAGTACATATTACAAGCTTCATGTAGGCCAAAATACAACCACTTCTGTAACTCGTTTTGTAGAATCGCGCTACATGAGTAAATAAAGTTTTGTATAATAAATATGGACGCAATTGACAGATTGCTACCAAATTTGGAGAACCAGTAGTATTGCGTCATATGATAAGTACAAATATGTTTCAAGTATGCCAGACAGTTATTTACAAATTAGTGGTCATCTAGCCATTTTAGCAGAGTATGCTATATCTTCGAAACCATGTAATCAATTCCAACTTAACTTTGTATGCTGAGAGTAAGTATAACAATTATCAAATGTGTCTACACGGAGCCACTTGTGTCCTCCATTTTGTAAGAAAGTGCCACACGAATAAATAAAATCTTTGTCACATCTTGGGAAACAATTGACCGATTCCTACAAAATATGGCAAACAAGTAGTGCTGCAGTAGGTGATGTTATCTGATATGTTATAGGTATATGTCAGACACTATTTTTAAAATGGCGGCTATATAGTAATTTTGTTTCGTGTGTTATATCATAAAAACCATGTAATTAATTCCAATGAAACTTTGTATGCTAGCTGTACATATTACAACCATTAAATGTGTCCACGCATAATTTATTTTGTAAGCCATTTTGTAAAATAATGTAACATTACAAATTAAAATTATGCATTATCTACTAAAAAAAACCAATTTCTACCAAATTTGGCAAACAAGTAGCACTATAGCATGCAATGTAAACTGAAAATTTGAGAGGGTCAGACATATTTTAGCTCAGAATGTTTATCTACAAAATTACAAAAATATTTAAAATTAAATTTTTTTCGCTGGTAGTGAGTGACTATATCCATCAAAATGGTCTATGCAAAGTCTCATTCCTCCGAAATTTTGTAAGCTAGTCCCACATAAAATAATACTGATTTGATGTATCTCGGAAAACAATCGGCCGAACACTTTTAAATTTGGCGAAGAAGTTGTACTGTGGTAGGACATGTTAATTTATATATTTTATGTCTGAAGACTCTTATTTCCCGAATGGCGCCTATACAAACATTTTAGCTTAATTGGCTATATCTACGAAACTATGTAACAGATTTACATTTTAACTTTGTATATTATATATATATATATGACAGTCTTCAAATGTGCTAATACAAAACTTCCATTAATGAAGATCGTCACATGAACAGTGGAGGTTTTATGCCATATTTCGAGAAATATGATTCATACCAAAATTATACGGAAGTAATGCTACAGTGGGATATGTAAATTAACTTGTGTTATGTGTGGCAGGCATGTTTTAATGGGGTTTATGTAATTAATTTAGAGTAATATGTTCTATCTATAAATCTTTCAACAAAATTCAACCAAAAATTTGTACGCTAACGGTATTAATTAGAATAATCATTTATGCATACAAAGATCCTCTTTTCCGGATTTTTTTGCAAAATAGTCTCAGGTGAGAAATCTTAACATTTTCCAATATTTCTGGAACAATCCAACTAATTTGCACCAAATTTTTCATAATTACAGAAGACCATGTAAAGTTACATAATTTAAATAAGGTCAAACAATTATTTTCAAAATGCTGGACATATAAATATTTTAATATGTTTGGGATAGCTATTTAGCCATTTAACAAATTCAATCAATCTCTTTATGCTGACAGTATCTATTAGAAACATCGTGTATATAGCCTCCTTTTTAGACAGTTTTTTTAGGATAGCTCCGTTTAAGGAAATAAGGTTTTTATGCCAAATATCGGAGACCAAACAACCTATATCCACCTAATTTTTCTCACAGGTAGTGTTATGGTGAGCCATGTAAACATTAGTTTTTTTAGTAGCTCAGACACTTATTTTCAAAATGATGGCTATGTAGATATTTAAGGTAACTGAACCCTACCATTCAAAATATTAGACTGGTTATATCCGAAGTTGATGCTCCAAATCATAACTCCGTGATGCAGTTGATTGCACACTAGCTTAACTATACGTGTTTTTCTGAATTAGAATCCTGGGTAAGTCGCTCGTATGCTTTAATTGCCTTGGAATTGTTTCACATGTTTCTGGTTTCATCTCTAACGATATGGCTGTCAATGAGAAGTCAGCGCCTACTTACCATTTAAGCTTATTAAGAACTACACAAAAATAAATTTTCACTAAAGTAGAGGAAATTAGGTTCATTTGTTATCAGTTACTTCTGGTTTTATAAAGTATTACACATGATAATAATTAAACACTGAACCATGTTTTTCCTAAACCATACAATTCAAGACAAACATGCATTTTCATGCGCGTTGGTGAATGTATTCAGAGAGTCGTCAAAAACGTTGCAACACCTTGTAACCGAGGCGTTGCTCCAGTAAAGCAAGTTTGCCTCTTGATTGCAGCACTGTATGCAATTGTTCGTATAAACCAAGTTTTTTTATTATGCATTTTAATCTAGCCTTTCTCCCTGAAAATCTTTTTATGTATTGATTTACGAAGGAGTTTTCATTTGAAATACGTATACAGTATTTACGCAGAAGTTTATAACTTAGAAAAAAGTAGGTTTTTTTATGTTAATAAGTATGTGCTTACGAAAGAATGGGGGGGGGGGAATTGCCCTTATTCGACTGTTAACTAATTATTGACAAAGGTAATCGCATATAATTTGTTTTGTTGGAAATAAGTTTTATTTCGGCGAAGGTTGGGAAGGAGTATATTGCGGGCTGTATAACATGAAGGACGAAACTGTTTTTATATACAAGTTCTGAGATAGTTGTACATCACCAATGGAGATTTGAGTGGAGAGTGTTAATATGCTGCTGAAGAATGGATTAACATTAGACCTATATTGTTTGCATATATATATATATGCAAAAAATATAAGTCTAATGTTAATATATATATATATATAACATAATAGCTTTTTGGACAATCAGGTACTTTTCTTTGGGACATAAAACCTTGTCATTATGTTATAAATTGTACGTTTTGATGACTGCTTGGTAGCATACTTTTCTGGACGTAAAATTAGGGCATATTACGTACTTTATCTGCGAGTTATTGACACCATGAAAAAATATTGCTATGGCATATACAAAAATCGTAGTATATAAATTACAGAATATCTCAAAAGTATGAAATAAAATTGAATATTTCACGAACAACTAAACTGTAACACCAGTGCTAGGCTCATGCTAATTAATTACATAATATCAGCAGATTAAATTCAGTTTAAAGATAATTTTACAACAAGAAGGAATTGATGAACATATCCTTAATAAAAAGAAAATGTACAAAGATTTAAGTAAACAGTTTGATTTTGAGAAAACAAATTTTCATTTTCTTCCCTAAACTATTTTTTTAAATTTTCTAACTTATGAATATAAAAAAATCACCTAATCATATGTCACTGCGGCATATAACTAAGTGGCAAATTATACTCCGGGGTTTATAAGTTTGAGGGGTTGCGATAGAGTAGCACACGGCACACTGAAACATGACGGACCCCAGCATAATGGGTAACTGCAAGTTTCGTTGGTAACGCTGCAAGTACATCTCCATCAAATTGTGCTGTCCTCGCACTGCATCTCTCACTACCAACATGTCGTGTGCGAAGTGTCCAATATCACATAATCGTTTATGAAACCTAACGAATTGTGTTAGCTTAAATCTGCCACACTGTATTCACACGTTGACTATCTCGAAGACAGCTTGTATACTGTTTTACCTTTCTTTGAAGTGTATATAAAATGAATAATGTGAAATGTACGGAGGTAGAAAAAAATCATCTGACGACTGCGCAGCCCATGTAGTGGTGGGAAGAGGGGGTGCACCCGAAGGCCGTAGCGATGCACGACCATACGACAGCTACTGGCTACTGCACACGGCTGCCTTCAGCCAATGCCGTGAATGCATTGGCGTTGCAAGTTGTAGCCAGTCATGACACCAAGGCGATTTTTAGAAGTTCATCCCTCCATACTTTTGATCAATAGTATTGCAGTATGGTAATAACCGAGTTCTGCTAGCTTCGTGTAAAAACAGCACAAAAGCTAAGTAACAAAATAGGCCATTTACAGGGGAAAATATGCAAGTCGTCGCAAGACCGTACGAGTTGTTAGGTCGGGAGGGGCAGAACATCGTATGCCCTAGCAGCATCCTGTCCTATGCTGAACTGCGTGCTCCGAGAAAGAGTAGCATGAGTCAAGCACTCTTGTGAAACCGCAAATTTTTCTGTCTAATTCGTCCACATGGTACAACATACAGCGAATGGACATCAGAGTTTGGGAAATATTTATACATTATTTTAATTTTATTTGACTTTTTGCTGTAAAGGTTGACCGATTCTGAAACAAGAAATTGTCTGTTATTAACGTAATGCCAAAAACATTCCGTTCGCAATTCAGCTTAAATTGAGAGGAATTGTGATTTTTTCTACGGGTAATGTGGTGTTTTACTAGATCGTCTTGGTGGCACAATAGCTAAGGCTTTCTAAAACATCACATTTTGCATTTCCATCATAGCGTGGCTACGCAAATTTATGCTTTTAAGCATCCAACATTCTTTACAATAAACAATTTACGTCAGACACACTACTCGTATTTTTCCATACAGAAATAAGTCACTTTTACAAGTTACGCAAAGTAACAATATCTGTAACAGTAAAATGATGCCTAATATAAAAATGGGTTATTTCTCTACTTGACAATAAAAAACTAATAATTTTCTGGAATTATTAATAAATACACCTCAAATTGAGAATCGCAGAATTGGAGAATAATCCCATTGATATGCGTTTGTGAATGAATGTATTACCCGACTTCTTAGTACCTAACATAAAACTAACACACACGACGTAATAAATATATATAAAATGAGATACTGGTAGAAACCCAGACTCACCTGTTTAAAACACAACTCATAACTGGAAAACGCGAACATAAGACAAATCATCAGAATAAGGTCATACTGAGACTACTTTGTCATAAATAATAAGAAGAGCAGAAAGGACTTCAGTAATATTTAATTGAAAGAAAATAATGTTTTAGAGTAATTTAGGTGAAAGTGTTTGTCATTTATCAAAATAAATTAAGTTTCAAATAGCAATACTTCATACGATTGCTATGAGTTTTTCAGTTAGCTGGGAACACAGCGTTGTTGACTGCACGACACAAAGATTTACGCCTCACCTGGGTCCGCCAACACCGCCATTGGACTGTTGACGACTGGAAACACGTTGCCTGGGGGCTTATTC
The DNA here is from genome assembly GCA_002778355.1 of Clitarchus hookeri. Taxonomy (NCBI): domain Eukaryota; kingdom Metazoa; phylum Arthropoda; class Insecta; order Phasmatodea; family Phasmatidae; genus Clitarchus; species Clitarchus hookeri. The sequence goes on from NQII01000692.1 coordinate 321,254, forward strand.
TAAGTTTCGTCGGGAACGGCCCACGTCACCACGAACCCACTCTCTCTCAGCCGACGAAAACCAAGTCGTCATGAAATTGGTATTCAGAGTACGGAGTCGTTTCGAAGGCAAGCACATTCGGGCATCTTCGGCTTACCGACTCTCCCCACTCGAAGCTAGACGAGCGTTAGTGTCTCTGCGCATGGTCGACAACGTACAAACGAAATATTACTAGAAGTACTCGTTTTTAAAATTGCTCAAATCTGTTTAAAAAGCATTACTTAAAGACACGAATAGTAAGCCTTATATTTTTAGATCGTTAAAAATAATATATCATTAGAAATATGTATTTTATAAGAAAATAATAGTGTATAGTTTTCTTTGGTTTTGTGGGGAGTGTGAGAAACTGTGGTTGGTGGCCATGTTGAACTGCATTTTTTTTACCTTCGTGAGATATAGATGTTTACTTATTAAAGACGTGGCCCGGGTGTTTAGCAAATCATTTGTGTTTGTGGAAAAGAAAATATTTCGCCAAGGTTAAGTAAAGGAAAGTTAGCAGATTTTAAATATAGATTTCACGCTGTCCTGAATAACAAAGAAATGTACACATCTTAAAACGATTATATTAATATTCCTAACCTTGGTGTCCGCTGAAGTGTACTGTGGAGCCATGGAAGGTGATAATTTTGAATAAATATAAAATAAGTAACATTGACTGAGTCACTGGCGTTCTCTGGTTGATATATTATTACAGTATTGCTAATCTCTTACGCGACAGGCATTGAATTTGGTGTGAATTAAATAACCTTCCCTCCCTTTTTACCACATATAAGCCTATGGTTTTTAAAACGCCGATAATCTTTCAGCGCAGAAAATATTTATTTTGTACAGAAGGAGAATACGTAGATTTTGAATGTATTTGTGTTATTCATTTTGACTTCAAAGTTAGTTTTAAAATTATTAAATGATGTGGAATTTATTAGTCTCTTCTTTCTGGAATCAATGCAAGGAATTGTCATTTTGTTGCAGAATATATTCATATTCGTAATATTTAACGTTAATCACGATCCGTTTTAGTTAAAGTACATAAGACCTACCTATCAAATGTTATCCTTCAATTTTAAAAATAACATTCTAAACTGTAGGTTATTAGGTGACAAAATACAAATGCACACAGCTTATAAGCTTGCCCTTTTAAAGAAATGTTGTTACCACATATAATAACATTAATTCTATTTCACATAATAAAAAAAAAAAAAAAATTGAGATGTGGGGGAGTTTCGAACTCAAAACATGGATACGTTTGTGATGCGAAGCACGTAACTTAACCACTCGCCCACCGAAAACATGCTATATAAGGGACGAATAAATGTATATCTAAGAAATGTACAGCCTAAGATAATAGGAGTTAATTGGTTAAATATTTACAATTGTGTATTCGTACATTTACGCGCTTGTAATAACATACCACGCCTAAAATAGTCTGTATCATGTTGTGCACAATGTTTAAGAAGGACGGACGTGTGTGATGCAAGTTTGTAATAGTTATACCCAATCTTTTCATGCTTATTCGTATCGTAAATGTGTGCGTAGGAAAATTATAACTCCATGCAACACAAACACGTGCTGCACTGACTTTATGCCACACAATATTTATTTCCGTGTCATTGAAATACACGGCCACATTTAATACCGACGCCCGCCATATTGGTTAACTACGAAATTCTAGCCTGCCGACTGCTCGAGAGCAGTTGTTTCGTCCCCGCCGACTCGTGACGTCAAACTACCGTCGTTTAAAAACTAAGAATACCAAATAGTAGGCTGGAACGAGGAATTGTTTCGTTAACAACTTTCTTTCGTCGGAAAGAAAACTTAGAATAGGCTCCCTGGTCTGAAGAGTCTCGTTTCCAATTGTATCGGATGGACGTGTACGGATATGGAGACATCCTCATGAATCAATGGACCCTACATGTCAACAGGGGAGGGCGTGTGCAGTTGGCGTGAAATGGGACCCCTGATACGTCTAGATACGACTCTGACAGGTGACAGATACGTAATCATCCTGTCCGATCACCTGCACTCATTCATGTCCATTGTGCATTCCGACGGACGTGGACAATTCCAGCAGGACAATGCGACACCCCACACGTCGAAAGTTTATACTGAGTGGCTCCAGGAACACTCCTCTGACTTTAGACACTTCCATAGGCCACTTAAATCACCAGACATGAACATTATTGAGAATTTCTGGGATGCCTCTAAATGTGCTGTTCAGAAGATATCTCCACCACCTCGCACTCCTGTGGATCTGTGGACTGCCCTGCAGAATTCATGGTGTGAATTGCCTCCTGAATACCTTCAGAAATTAGTCGAGTCCATGCCATGTCATCTTACGGCACTTCTGCATGCTCGCAGGGGCCCTACATGATTTTAGGCAGGTGTACCAGTTGTTTTGGTTCTTCTGTGTAGCATATGGCAGCATCGTCGGACATTCTGGTAACATCGATGTTTTTTCCGATACATTTAAAGTTGCAGATAGGGAGGGGCAGAGATATTGCCCACCCATGCAGTTTATTGGCATCTAGATACTGGAGATACGCCAGATCCTTCGTGGCATCATACACTGAAGACCCAAAAAAACTGGTATAGGCATGTGTATGCAAATAACAGAGGTATGGAACCAATCAGAATAACGCGATGCGGTCGGCAGCTAGATCGGTTACTGCTGCTACAATGGCAGATTATCTAGATTGAAGTGAGTTTGAACGTGTTGTTATAGTCGGCGCACGAGAGATGGGTCACAGCATCTCCGAGGTAGCAACAACATTTGGATGTTCGCATACGACCATTTCACGAGTGTACCGTGAATATCGGGAATCCGGTAAAACATCACATCTTCAACATCGTTGCGGCCGGAAGAAGATCGTGAAAGAACGGGACAAATGACAACTGTCGGGAATCATTAAACGTGACAGATGTGCAACCCTTTATCAAATTGGCGCATATTGGATTTGTGGACTAACCTGCAGGAATCAAGGTGTGAATTGCTTCCTGCATACCTTCAGCCATTAGTCGATACCATGCCGCGTCGTCTTGGGGCACTTCTGCATGCTCGAGGGGCCCTACACGATATTAGACAGGTGTAGTTTTTTTGGCTCTTCAGTGTACATAGCAGTTAAATAATTATTGTTTGTCATGCAGTGGTGCTTGTCACATTGGGCCACGCCTCTTATTATTCCCTCTTCGATAATTAAGTACATATCGTATTTACTAAGCCATTCTAATATGAATTTGGATTCCCTGAGCATGGCATCGAAGGAGAAGCCTGGTGCACTTACATATCGCACCCAATAAAGCCAGTACATAGTGAGACAGGGGTGGTGGAAGTTAACAAATATGTCTGTCAGAAGTAGAATGTCACATTTAAGATGTATATCTGAATATTCGCCCAGTATCTTACAGTCAAACTTAATCCAGACATCTTGTGCATGGGTGTATTCTGCATCTGTAATGTGGGAAATCGTAAACCAGTTGAAGAAGGCTGCTTGTGGTGGTAATTAAGGTTCGTACAATTTCCCCACGAAAGGACATGATCGTAGTGGAATACACCTTTCCGCATGATGAATGGCATCTGATCGGGGGGAAGAACTTTGCATTGTTGAAAAATCTATCGTAGGCAAGTTTTCAGCAATGGTAGCCTTACTAGCAGACATAAATCGATATGTGTCGATGAATTGCAACGCGATTCGATCACCCAGTGATTTGGAAAATGTGACGAGCTTCTCCTCCGTGTGAAGAATTATGAAAATATCTTTGTAATCATAGCTAAGTTGTTTTATTAAAAAAATTTCATCGTATGGGAGTTTGTAGAAGAGGACTAGAAGTATTCTTCGTCGATGCCAGAATTTATTGCACTGTTTGCATGATGTACCAATGAAATTGCCAGCGAAATGATCGTGGTGATGAACTTTGCAGTTTGTTTCTGTAAATGCTTAGGAGCAGTAGCAGCAGGTAGTGGCAGACTTATATTATTGAATTTTCTGACTGTCCAGTGGTTGCATTTCTTCCACATAGTCATTCGTATATGGCCTCTGCTTGTTTCCCAATGCTAACTTTTTCCTCAATAAATTTGCATTATGCGTCCTCTGTAAATACTGGTTTCGCTGATAGGCTGGCAGTTTTGTCTGGTAGTATTATAGTATTGTCGACTTGTATATAGATGCAATAACTGTGGGCCTCGTTCAGCTGGTACTTGTAACTAAATTATGTAGCTGGATCCAGTGAGCATGTATCAATTGGAAGCAGTTTTGCTTCAAAATCGGCATAAATGACTATGTGGAGCCTGTCTGCATTCTGGAAGTTCTTGAAGTGAAGTATGGGTGGGCTTTCATTCTCGTCGTTCTCCAGCATATCTATCCTTTCAGGTGCATGCGAGATGCAATATTCATTGTGAGATGCTAGTGTCTTCGCCCCTGCATGTCCTGTCATTCGTGACTGGTCATCGTACATTATGATGCTTCTCTTGCAAATATATATCTTCCTACTATGTGCTGTAATTTGCGAAAGAATACGTTTTGAAAAGTTCTGGATGTATGCAAAGTGACTGTATGTTTCATCAGCGATGAACAGAAGGTCAATGTGCTCTGACTTGTCATACATTGTCACATGGGCTGGTACCACCTTCGGAGTTTCATCGACAGTAATTATGCTAAATACATTAATTTATACTGATGGATTACTTTTTTTAAGGTCTTTGTTTTCTGTAGGGATGTCGGGAAATCGATACCTGCGAAATTGAATTTCTCTTTCAACTTATGGTATCTGCTGTTGACACATTCAGGGTCTGCTCCATCCATGTATCGTGCTAAAAGTGCCTACTTGAAGCAGCACTGGTCTGTGGATTAATCACAGACCTGCTGTTTTAATAAGTTCTGGAAGTTTCATATAGCTAGTAGCGTGTAGCGTATCAAGCCTATTGATTCGTAACTGGAAGCACTTTACTTCCACAAGAGTCCAGCTACTTCCCTTCCCCTGGAATTCAGTATCTTCATCGCAGATCTTTGTTATGCTGGCTGCCACTGCTTCATCGGTGTCATATACATGGTAGATAAGGATGTTCTTCGTTTAAATGCATGCAGAGCCTCTTCTTCATAATGTGATTCAGGCATCCCATACAAGCGCTCCAGGCAGATATTGAACTGAATTTCCCATTGAACTGAAACTTCCTTTTCCAGTTGGCCAATAACATTTTTCTCCATGTCCTTGAGGTATATGCAAATATCTTGAGCCTGGTTCCAAGTGTTTTCTCCCACATATGTCTTCATACTGCAACAAAATGCAGTCTCTGCCAGAATGTAGCCAAATTGGTTAGCGATGCTGGCTCCAACGACCATCCTTTGTCGTGTTGCAGGTTGTGGACGAGCTTGTGATGATGATGGACCAGGTTGTGTGGAGGCAGCAACGTGCTGTCTCTTCGCTGGTGGTGGTGCAGGAACATTGCATTTGGCAGTGTGTGCCTTCATATTATTTGCTCTTGATAATGTCCTCCCACATGTGTCGCATTCAGAAATCTTGCAATCAAGATTGAAATCAAAGCCAGTCTCATGATGTCTTGCAGCATCAACCCGAGAAAATTTCTTATTGCAGTATTTGCAGTTGATGCTGGCTACCTGCCTTACAATTCCCTTACAAATATTTAAGTTATTTGACATGTATGTGCGAGCATTTGTCTTCCCGCACTTGTCACAGACATGCTGCTCTTCCCTGGATGGGTTAAGGGAGCAGCTATGCTCATGACACAAGCCATTTCAACGATAAATAAATGTCCGCTCACAAAACCTACACTGCAGCACTCGTGGAGATATCGTACTTACCACAGATGAAGAATTGGAAGGAAGTGAAGTCACAAAAGACTCAGTGACACGGGATGCTTTGCTGTCCATGGCGATGATTACATACAAAATACACAAAACACATTTAGTAATACCGTCTCATACGAATTTTAATGATAAGATGAGGTATTGGGGACAAGGTTTGGAAATGTAGTAATAATATTTAAACATGAAGATCATACGAGAAGAATAAGTAAGATGAGCTGTGTACTAGGCTAGCAATTATAGGCTGTGTTGCAAGCGTACTTCACATGACTCGACGATTTTACTTGGGCAGAAAGGTCAAATGATGGCTTCGATCTCGAAGAAGAAGATGGTAGCTACAACCTTGAAGGGAGCTCGCTCGATATGAACTCAAGAACGGTGAAGGATGTTTCCTGGACAATTAATTCAGAAAATGATCAGTATCCATAAAATATATATGTTAGAGATAAAAGAATGTACAAATATCGTGGAAACAAGAAAATCATACTTCCAAGAGCGATGTGTCTTGCAGTGTATGACTATCACTCCAAACTTGATTGCAGTCTGTCAACAGGCCATGCATGACTTGATGGAGGGACTTGTGTACTGGCACAGTCGGTCCCTAGGAACATCAAAAACCATTTAGTATTTCTATTCATAAAAAAAATCACAACCAAAAACTCACTATAATATTGAAATAGCTTAATGATATATGTGTATAAAGGGGTGAGGAGGAGCAGGAAATTTCTCTGCATAACTTTGTCCACTTTGATTTTTGTTTAGGTGGGATGTTTCTTTTTTCGGCCTCGTAAGTCACCTGTACACTATGCTCCAGGCTTCGCTAGAGATTTTATAGCATATCTTATTTTGTAGATATATAACACTCAAATCTCAGTGGTGTTTGCTGGTGTAGTGTACAGCCCACGGTCCCAAGTCCGAGGAGCTGTGCGCACAGTTGTTTAACATATGTGCAAGTGGTAAAGTGTGAGGGCGAGGTGGCAGACATCAATTTCCAGGACATCTATCTCGAGACTACATCGAATAAAGTGAATTATACATACATAAACACGTTTCCTTCCCCTCTTTATGAGTTGTTGAAGTTATTTTTGTACAGTTAAAAACATTAACTGGTAGATCGCAGTCACAGTATTATTTTACTGTTATCACTGGCGGTTTATCAGTGTTCTTCAAGAGAATATTTATCATTTACCACGAAATATTTCTGGTTTTAAGTGGATTGATTGTTTTGGAATTCTCGGCAGGGATATACATGCAAATAAAATAGATAAGGATTAAATTATGAATTTTGCTCTTAAAGTAATGCCTCTGTTAATCTACAAACTAACTGTAATTAAGAAAAAAGATTTTATTTTTCAGTATTGCCTTATTATGTGCACAGAATAAATAAATATATTGTATGGAGTTGACACTCAGTACTATTGAATGTAGAGATGAGCGTAATTTAATGTAACCGTTATATTTACCATTAAAATTGTTTTACCTTTACGTTTAATTTGCAAGTTCTGTTCAACGGATACCCAAAAAACAACAAATACGTTCCCGATTTTTTCTAATGAAAATGTTGATGTTTACTGCAGAAGAGGCATTAATTCGTCATTACATAATATTCACTGTTAAGATAAATAATACGAGTACATGTAGCGATTATCACAATGTAAACAGTTAAAAGTAACTGTATTTTATTTAGTAGCCATTTCACGTAACTATTTAGGGTACGGTTAAAAGATGATAACAGTAAAATAGAATTGTAACCGTTTAAGTAGCCAATTTATATAACTACGTGAAGACTTTTAACCATTTTCACTTTAAGCTCAAACGAACAGAGGCCTTCCACCGGCGTTGTTAAATAACCACGTACGAAATTTTGAATTGTAATAAAATCTAATACATATGTATATAGCTGTTTTATGACAGTGTCTTCGTTTTTACCAAAAGAAACATAAAAATATTGAAATTGCCGTATGCATGAAAAATAGTACATTTATACACTTGAGAAAACATCTCGGAAGTTCAATAAAATATATAATGTAATGTAACCACAATAATTACTTGTAATTTAATGAAATTTGTGACAGCTATTCAAACTATAGCAACCTAAATAGTATAATGCATGTTATATGAAATTAACTGTTAAAAATTAACTTATTATATAACCAGTTAATTTAATGTAACTGTTATCGTTATAACAGTAAAGGCCGTATGCCACGATGGAAGTTTCCGTAGAATATTCCATGGAAGGTTGCATGTCCGGAGATGTGGAAGATTCTGCGAATTATTTGGTGGACTGCTGGCCGTTTTCATTAACTTTTTCGTAATTGTTCTTGTGCAATGTTCGATGGAAGGTTTCCTACAATGTTGAAATTTTAGCCAGTCAGAGATGGGTTGGTAGATTAATTTTGTTTATTTTATTTTGTGAAAGAGCGTTAAACTATTAAACACGTATAAATAGTCAATAAAAAACCAAGGAAATATCTACTTAATCTATTGTGTGAAAATTAAGGCGAACGTTCGTGTTAATTTAACATAAAAGTAGCAGTTATGACAATAAAATGCTGTGCATAAACACATAATGCTGAAGTCGTGAGTGAAAATTGTTCCTGAACCACAGTTGCAGAAGTAAACTAAAGTAAAATGTACTCGTCTTTACTTGTGTGACAACAAGTATCGTTGGATAGGTTATTCCAAAGAACCCTCTATAACTGCTTGCATGCAGGCTCGGGTAAAAGGTCTCGTGGAAGCTTCCGCCTGAGCAGGTGTGGATAATTTTATCGTGGCATACGGGATTCAATGATAAGTAATTGTTTAACACATCAATAACTGAATTTTAGCGCCTTTTTGTACGCATATTCTATGGGAAAATATAAACTTGACAAACATAAAAACGAATCCGCCGCTACCTTAAAATAAAATGTTCGGGATAGTTCTCTAAGTTTTGACAATTTTTACTAATCGTAATCTGTTTCAAACACAAAAAGGTGCATTCACATGCACGTAATTGAAAAATAGTATTCAAAAAATGTTTTACAAATAGTTGGGAATTTTTTTTGAAAGTGAAATACAGACAAAATGCTGTTTATCTATTCTGGCTCATTTGATTAAAAATATGTTGATATGTATTTTCTTTGTTATTTAGTGCTACGTGTGATTGTTTTGTACACACCATTTGATATTTTAGGTTCCATAGGCTCCACCGATTTATTTCTGCACAATTATGGTCTTTGCTGTGCTGGAAGATAAAGGTTTGCATAAGCACAAACTTATTTAGACCGATATAGTTGCATTTGTGCTGCACAAAATTACGTTATAGGGCTGTAGGTTTCTTTGTATATATAAATTACATCAATGTCGAGAAACGTAATTTATAAACAACGCTGTGGACGAAACCGAAAAAAACAGCAATAACTAAAGCCAATGAATTTTTAGGTTGTGACAGCCATGTACATTGCAGTGATATTGGCAGCGCAGTGCAAAACGTTGCCTAAAAATGCTTTGTGCAGCACTGCAAAACTATATAATCTAATAAATCGAACATAATGCGCGACATTTTAAAGAAAAAGTGTAGGAAAACGGAGATAAATTAAGTATTAATTGGGAAAAACTGTTCCAAACAACACACAGAAAACGCCTCGCCAGCTTTCTTCTCTTTCTCTAATCCCACTCGCACAGCANATATTGGCAGCGCAGTGCAAAACGTTGCCTAAAAATGCTTTGTGCAGCACTGCAAAACTATATAATCTAATAAATCAAACATAATGCGCGACATTTTAAAGAAAAAGTGTAGGAAAACGGAGATAAATTAAGTATTAATTGGGAAAAACTGTTCCAAACAACACACAGAAAACGCCTCGCCAGCTTTCTTCTCTTTCTCTAATCCCACTCGCACAGCAACGAAAATAAACCTCAAGGTTAAAAATCAGTGCAATCAATAAATAAGAAAAGTAGTCATTCTTCGTACCTAAGATTACAAGTCATGTCATTTCTATGATATTCTTATATAAACAAAAATTTTACCAACAGGGTTAAAGTTATATAAACCATTTTTATTGTAAAATAATAATTTTTGTGTGTAGCAATGGATAATAAGGTCAGCCTTGCTCTGTACTGGGTCCACCCGGTGATCGTTTTTTTTTTTTCAAAAGATTAATTAATTATTTTAATTATATTTTAATTTTTTTGGTCAATTTCACTAAGATGTACTAAAAGTATTTTATTAAAGTGGAACACTACTGTATTCTGAAAGTCTGCAAATATCTTTACAGAAAATATGTTTTAAATCACGCGACTGCGTGTGATTATGTCATTGGACGACCTCCAGAGCTCTAATGATGTTCAGAGTTCACAGTCATCCATCTAGCCTTACACAGCAACTCGCGAAAACAGCAGTCAACCAGTGCTCGTCAGCAGTATCGGACTCACAGTTGGTGTAAGTGATATATTCATCATTGAACAGGCCCNGGGAGGGGGGGGGGTTGTCTAGCCAGCTTCGCCCATAACTTGAATGATAAATTATTGAAGTATTTATTTGTAAACTCATCTTCCATGTGTTAAATTACACCCGTGAAAATTTACACTAGAACAACTCGTATAACTCTCTCTCTGATTTTTATTTTGGTTTTGTATAATATCCTACACGGGCTTTTAAGTTTACAGAAGGTGGATTACACATATGTCCCTACTCTTTCATAGAAAAGGCAATTAATTTATAAGTAGGTAATTTGACGAATGCAACTACCAATCCATTTATAATGTCATAAGTACTAAGACTAAACCTTAACATATAAGACAAATAAATTTGCTCGTCTTAAAATTGTTGACATGTCTTATCACGCGTATGAGTTTAGTTAAATATTTATTTATATAAAGTACTTGTGGCAATATCAGTGTTCTCAGAAAACAGTAAACACTTTAACACATCACATTGTTATGTAACAAACTCGGGTAAGGTGTTTTAACTTCATCATGGTCTGCTGTAATACCTACGTATTTTCGTAGGCGAAATGAATTAGCCAATAAAAAAGAACGCTCCCATATTAAGCATTTTGTAAAGAGGATATAATTTTATTCTCGAAATGTTTGTACGTTTATATAGCGTGCAGAAGAGTCGAAGGAACTATTACATTAGTGTACCTCCTACAAACTCAGTTAAAAACTTGGCCGATTACACAAGAGTCACTTAAATTTTAATTTTTTAACTACTGCAGTTTTATGTAGTTATTGCTCTATAAGACACGACAAGAGCACTGAACTCTGATGAACTTATAATAATTTTACAGTATCAAAAATAATGAATGTTATGTATTAAATTTTGGTCATAAAAATTAAAACGAATTAGGACTTTGTATAATTTTCTTGAAATTTAACTGTTTGACGTAGAATTTTAACAGAAGTTTATAAGGCCATTTTCTATACCTTTGTTTGGAAATTTCAGAAAGCCTAATGAAATTAGCGCAAATATACGCCTTATTTTCAATTTTTCTATCCATACTTTAAATTGAATATATCAATTATATAAAAATTTGGCCAATTATCCAAACGCCATGAAAATATATGTTCACCGAAAGTTTCTGTTTTATTTATTGACTGTGCCTTAATAACGGTCTGTGAATGAAATTTGATCTTAACGAAAATTTTGTAAAATTACGTGTGTGTGCGCGTGTGTGTATATAATGTGGACACCCCCAAAATTTCCGTAACAGTTGTATATCACGTAATGTGGTTTTCGCTAAATGAAAAAAATATACGGGGGCAAGTCATTTGACAACAAAGTGACTATTTGTAACAAGTGTATGGACAGAAATAATTAAACCACACGTGATTTTTCCCCTGGAAATGTAAATTTATTTTAATGGCATATGAAAGCACGTGCATAGAGTAATTCAGTGACATAGCATATGCAATGGAAAGTAACACTGAAACTCCATGATGTGAAGTGCAAATATGATTAACTTAGGTGGGCCGGTATCATGGGGCAGTGGACATATATATACTCACAGCTGGAAGCAAGAAACACGCGCCGTGACTCATCCTGGCGGGACCGCTTCCTAATACCAGCGCAGCACCAGTCCCCATATTCTGTTATGGTAAGTGGTATTCCAATCTGTGGCTGTATGTACGCAGTGAAATTCACGAATGAGGAAAAACTGGATGCTCTACTTATTTACGGTGAGTGTGGCAGAAATGCCAAGCAAGCCGTCCAATTGTATGGTGAAAGGTATCCTAATCGGACGCCCATCTCATGGCAGACGATACTAAGAATATGCACACATCTGTTGTCACGAGTTCATTGTATTCAACAACACGAGTGCGACGAAAGACTGCTATGGGCGAGACGCATCAATACGATGTGTTGGCACGTGTCGATGCAAACCCACACATGGGTACGTGAGAACTTTCCAGATTCGTAGGAATAAGTAAAAAAAGTGTGTTACGGATACTGCGCCTACCGAAATTCCATCCATATCATGTAGCTCTTCACCAGTCATTACATGAAGGTGATTGCTAGCAGCGTGTTCCGTTTTGTAGGTTAGTTGTGATGGCTGTAATGGTTGAAAGCTATTTTCTTCATAACATACTATTTACTGATGAAGTTACCTTCACAAAACATGGGCGGGTAAATTTACGAAATATCCACTACTCGGCGCCGGAGAATCCGTGTTGGGTCCAGCACGTGGAGCATCAGCGACAGTGGAATGTGAACAAGTGGCATGGAATCGTTGGAGACTACGTCATAGAGCCATACTTCATTTAAGCAACAATGACCGGGTGTACGTACTCCCATTTCCTCAGAGAGACCTTACTGGCACTTCTGGAAGAAATACCGCTCGAAATACATAGTGATAAGTATTTTCAGCAAGATTGTTGTCATGCGCATTTTGCTTCCGTGGCGAGGTAAGTGTTAAATGAAACGTTTCCAAACCAGTGGTTAGGCCATGGTGGTGTTGCAAGATGGCCATCTCGCTTTCCCAACCTCACACCTCTCGATTTTGTCCTGCGGTGAACATTGAAAGATAGGGTGTTCAACAAGGTTCCTACAATGCCAGAATACATGCAGGAATGCATTGTGGCAGCTTGAAGAGGCATTACACCAGAACACTTCAGGTCGCTCCTCGCTCTCTACACATGTGTTTACAAATGTGTATTGCTGTCGATGGCATTTCAACCATAAACGAGCTCTTTTGTTCCATTCATGAGAAAGAGATAGCATTTCTCCTTAAGTTGGTTTGTCTTAATTTTGTTGTGCATCTGTACGCACTCCTTTCTCAATACAGTTAATGACTAGGAAACAAATCTCGTGAATTACATTGGTATCTGAATAAAATGTAATGTATTGATAACAGACTTGCACTCACATTGACCATTTTCCTTCAGCTGTGGTGCTTACCTTTGCCCAATATCGCATTCCATACCCCTTGCCCTATTCAGGTAAGCACTATGCTGCTATAAGGAAGCGGTCCCACCTGGATGAGTCACCGCATGTGTTGCTTGCTTACAGCTGTGAGTACAGATCCACTGCCCCATGCTACCAGCCCAATTATCTTAATCATGTTTGCACATTATTTCTTGGCATTTCTGTGTTACTTTCCATTGCATATGATATATCACTGAATTCCTGTTTGCACGTACTTTTAGCTCACGTTAAAATAAATGTATGTTTCCAGGGAAAAATCATATGTGGTTTAATTATTTATTTCCATACACATTTTACGAATAGTCACTTTGCAGCAAATTACTTGCCAACGTACGTATCTACAACCATTCCGGAAAATTTGGGGTGTGTATGTATATACAGAATAAGTATAAAAGAATACCCCAAATTCGAAGGTCTATAATATCAAAACCAAACAACATACAACCTTGGTTTACCAATCAAATGAACCGTGGAACCATGAAGTTCATTTACCATACATTCACAAATGTTCAATGTAACCACCATGAGCGGCCCGAACGACATATATGCGATAGTCAAACTCGTTCCACACTCTTGTCAGCATGTCCAGTGTTACAGTTTGGATGACGTTCGTAACTCTCGGTTTGAGGTAGTGAGGGAGAAGAGAGCTCGCATTCAACACGTCAATGTGAAGGGGACGATATGATGTTTCCTTTATGTGCCCAGAACGAGGTAGACGATGCCTTCATGTCTAAGCTGGTTTTTAGCGATGAAGCGATGTTCCATACAAATGTGAACCGGCACAATGTTCGGATATGGGGTCAGCAGCCTCCACATGAAACCACCGAACACGAGCGCGCTTCCCCCAAAGTAAGCGTGTTTTGCGCTGTATCCAAAGACACGGTTTTCGGCCCTTTCTTTTTTCACGAGCCCATAGTTACTTTAATCCTTTATTTGCACATGCTTACACAGTGGTTGTTTCCTCAGGTATAAGAGGCGGCGATGGACTTCATTTTCCAGTAGGACGGTGCGCCACCCCATTGGCACCTAGCTGTTCGCGGATATCTTGACGAGACGTTGCCGCAACGCTGCATTGGTCGAGAAGCAGCTGGTGACCAGGCTCTTCATCACTGACCCCCAAGAAGCCTGGATCTTACCCCGTGCGATTTTTTCTTTGGGGGTACGTAAAGGCTCAAGTGTTTCGTCCACCATTGCTGGCTAACATTGACGACCTCAAAACGAGAATTACGGACACCATCCAAACTGTGACACCGGACATGCTGACAAGAGTGTGGAACGAGTTTGATTATCTCGTAGGCGTCATTCGGGCCGCTCGTGGTGGTCACATTGAAAATTTATAAAAATATGTTAAACAATCTTTATAGTTCCAATGTTCATTTGATTGGTGAACCAATGTTACAGGTTGTTTGGTCTTTTTATTATAGACCTTCAAATTTGGTGTATTCTTTTAAACTCACTATATATATACATACACACACACTCACATACATATCAAACCAGACACATATACGGGGCGTGTAGTCATGGCCCGTAGCCAATTTTCACAGCTTTAGGCCTATCTACGGACCTGCAAGTCAAATTAGTAGTATCGGAACACAGCGAGGGTGTAATTGAATATTGTGTTACCAATTTTTAGGAAAGAAAGACAGACTTAAATAATAATTTTCCTGTCTGTGTCCTGTGTGCATGTGTGTAGGTGTAGTATGTGTATGTATCCCCTTAAAATTTTTAAAATGCGGTGACCGCATCTTACCAAACTTGGTTCACATATAGTACTTAGTACGTACACATATTTTAACAACCAACGTTTATAGTTTTAGACAACGCTGAGTGCTATTTTAAAAATGGCGGCCATTTTAGTTTGTAGGGCGCGTTGTCACATATCGCAAAACATTATATTAGGTTAAATAAAATTTTGTATGTCTACAGTGCATCACGTAATTATTGAAATTGTAGATGGATAATGTTGCAGGACCTCCATTTTGAAAGAGAGCACTAAATGAAAAATAAGTATTTTAAACTATATCCCGTAAACTGCTCAACCGATTATCTCCAAATTTAAAACGTAAGGAAAACTGGGGTAGGCCATATAAACATGTGCGACTTAAACGGACAATCATATTATTTTCGAAATGTATATTTTATATACATTACATATAAATATTTTAGGTTTATTTTCTATATCTTCCATACCATTTGGCCAATTTTGACCAAACTTTGTAGGCTGAAAAAAGCCAAAATATAGACACTTTTGCCCGCCATTTTGTAAGATAGCATAACATTGACTTATTTGTTTTGTTAAGAAATATGGTTTATTTCAACAATGTCTTTGTTTTAAAATCGTGGATTTACAGTTACCTGATGTTAGCAAAGTCATGTTGTACAGCAAATAGCAGTAGCATTGCATGCTAAACACTTTTCTGTACGGAATCACTCGTTAAGTATGCTGCTAATGAACATTTTATGTTTCCGTTAATGTGTTATGTTTTTGTATTTGTGTATCAAGGCGTCACTTCCGCCCATATATTCCTATACAATAATTGTATGTTTTAGGGAGCTCTACCACCCCTCAATATTTGTCCCATGCTTTTAGAATCATCCTGTATATGCACGTAAGGGTCGTGACATTTTTCCAAGGTTGATTTAAAAAGTGCTCTATTAAGCATAAAAATATGCCTATAAAAATATGCTGGCCGCTAAGCACTGAAGATTGTATTACCTTCAAAATAAAAATTGGATAATAATTCATAGGCGCGTGAACACATAAAATTAATGTTTATGTATATAAGTATAAATGTAAGGCAAGAGAGCTGATTATGCTATTTTTACTTAGATAAATAAGAAAAAGAAATCTGAGTTTAGTGTCTCAAAATATATGACCTAGTAAAGGAAACGGTAGACTAGATTCAGTGTTTTTGACGCCAAAATAAATTGCATTAAAATTTAACTGTATTTGGCTGCAATGGTAACATTTTCGGGCGGGAAATAAAAATCTTAAACATTTGAACACCATCCAATAGATAAAAATATAAAACATTGGTTTAGGCATATGGCTAAGCACTTGATGAAATCAGTATATTTTACAATAAAGTATTGTTAACATGTTGACCAAAACGCCCTTTATGGGGCATCTCTCTCATATATGGCGGGGAATATCACCCAAAGGGAGGAATATATGACCCAAAATTTTATGTTTACATTCTTTAATAATAATATTTTTATCATAATAAATATAAATTGGATATTTTTCTTTTCATTTTAAAAGTATTCTAAAGTGACAGTGTTGCACAGGTACTATATGAATTTTAAAAAAAATTTCCTTGAGTGGGACATCTCTCCAAATTTACCGGAAATTTGGTTTGGAGAATAAACTAGAAATGAAAATGCGCCGTCAGTAAGTGACAGATGGTGCATGCTCAGGGGTTTTCAACCAGTGATGACTTACCGGACCCTCAGTTTTACCAGGAGCGGATCTACGAGTAGCACTTGACGGCGGCAACGCTAGGATGGAAATGGTCAAGTTAGGCAGATAACGACAAAAGTAAACGCCGGGGCATGGTAAGGTAATGTGAGAAACTGGTATACGAAACACAACAATGAGAATATAAATTAAAATTAATGTGATTGCCAAAGATTCAAGTGCTTCACTACAAACACACGCAACTTACTCGACGGTGGTCCAGAGATACTGGCCGAGTTCCGGTCGCAATGGGCGGACGATGTTCAACCGCATAGAGAAGGATGTTATGATTAATTAAATGTTGTTAAGAGGGAAAGATGGATAAAACACATCAAATTAAAACGAGACAACTATTAAAAAAGTTGAAAAAATAATTGTTGTAATTAATTATGCATACCATGTGGGCGAGCTTATCATGGTCTAGTTAGTACTGGGCCAGCCTCATGATCATACTAAGTCTCGGGAACGTCCTCCGGACCACGGACTTCAGTGAATATTCAAGAAAAATTTTATGAGGAGCGGGGAAGTGCACTACAGGTTGTCTACACACACGCCGCACACAACTTGCTGTTCTACGGGCTGCTTTGCTCTGGGCGTTTACTGTTCAGAGTGCATGCGGTATTGAGCTTGGACTAGGGTACAAGGCGATACGGTGGCATATAATCACATGCATGAATCTGTATAATTATATATATATATATGAGATAGAGACACGTGATTAAGGACAGTGGTAGCAGTAATACGACATCTCATGGTATAACTAGTACATTTTTTACTGTAATTTAGAAAAAAAATCGAAATCGGGCGCACATACATAGTGTCTGACTAATTTATAAACTAATCTTACAAGGAAATAAAACTACAAAAGTAGGCCCCAAATTATATTTTTGACATGGCGGTAGCTGTTAATTTTATTAGTTTACTCAAATACATTGCTCTAATACGATTGAATTTTATAATGGCCCACGCATTGTACTTCCAACCACCAATGCTTTTTAATTTGTTCAAAATACAAGATGGACTCAATATAGCGTAATTCAGTCATCTTATTTTCCGGTCAGGCATATCTTCAGTTCGTACACATCTATTGGAAAAAAGTTGTCTTAAACACAGTTTTACTTACAGTAATTTTCTCTTAGGAGTTTTAGATTTTTCAACTATCACTGCTACTTTTAGAGAATATTTATTTTCATTTATTTTAAATGTACAACAATTAACTCTTTGAATTATAGGTGTAGTTAAGTTAACACACAATATATTTGTATTAGGATGTGGATTTTACTTTGACTGTCCCATTAATAGTGCGTGCCCACTTAGGTCGAGGCGTTTTACAGACGAACGCTACAACTCTTGGAAGTTAAACGTTATTTTAACAACAAAGGGGCGGCAGCTTTATAAAGTCTCTACTTTTATGATGAAATCTTCTTGAGGGCGGCTCACCCACACTAATACAATTAGCATATTCATCTTAACCTAAGCAGCCCCGAGGAGGATTGAAAGAATTATGCACTACCACAGAGACAAACTTGAAAGTTAAAGATCCAATTTTTTTATTAGTACCGGATGACGAACGGGTTAATATAGCTTCCTTAAGAAAAAATAGAATTATTGTGAATGAAAGTGTGCCCATAACAAATTACCTCGGGTAAATGACCTTGTAATTTCAGTCATAACGATAGTTTATGAAAAATGCTTACAGTTAGAATTTATTTTTTTGTTTATCAAAGAACTAAGCGAATCACCCACTTCTTGAAACAACAATTTAACTACTGAACATATATATATTCAATTCCCTTGTCGTCTCGAGAGTTATTCGTTCTGACAAAGACGAAAATGTTCAAAGTGCAATAAGTAAGGTTTCCAATTTTTTTTGTCAAAAATTTATTTTTTCAAACAGTTAAAGTAATTGTTGCTCCAGCAACTAGCAGCCTAGCACTCATTGGGGGCGGCTGAAGGACTGGGCGGCCGTCTGAGCTGTCAGCTTGCAAAGAGCGCCAAAATGAGGTTAAAAATTTAGTGCATATTTTATGTTCCATTATAAATTCAAAACAACTTTTTTCGGAAATGTTGGGTATATATAATTTAGAGTTGCAAAACCAAAACGAAATAATTTTAATAATTCCTAACATTAACATTTTATTCTAGCTTTGAGGCATCTTACTTCTCTCTTTACTTCAACCACCCACCCCTCCGGCTAGATCGGCCTGCAGGCACGCAAACGGCACACATTAACAAGATACTGCAAATCCTAGTGTTTATTTCGTTTAGTCATAAACATCTTACACACCGAGCGAAATGTTTCAAGACGTTAAACGTTACATTTTAGTTAATGACTTAAAATCTTAAACTGAAATAATATTTCTTTTCATTGCAAAAGAAATGTGCTGCACCCCTCATATGAGCCACATTGAACAAATAACTAGTTATTTTATTTGTGCGATATAGATCAGGAGTGGACTGGAGAGATTTGGGCGGCTCTTAACAACGAGGCCTTGAGAGCAGATGAAGTTGAAGTGAGGTGGAAATGGAGCAGCGCCGGAATGCAAGGGCAGGGGAAACGGGGCATCACCGAGAAAACCCGCTGGCGTGACTCCACATGATAAAATCTGGAAGTGGCCCTGCAGGTAATCAAACCCGGTTGGCCTTGGTAGGATGCGAGTATTATGACCACTACACCACAACGAACTCCATGGATTAGGAAAAGAACCACGTATAAAAGAGGCGGGAGATATAATTCTCTCCAAAATAAACATGGTTGGCAAATTCTTTCAAAGAGAAAATACCAACATATCAAATAAAGTTAAACTCATCACATAACTAACAAAAAATATTTGAACATACGCGATTAGGGGGGAAAAAATGGGTTTGATGAGACAGTATTTGAAGCAAAGAAAATGGCTGAAACCCTTGATATTGAGTCACAGTTTTCAACAGAATTATTAGTGCGTCCTACAAAAATAGAGCGCCATTTGACTATGAATCACATGACGATTCCACAGTCACTGTGAACTCAAAAAAAATACTTCTTTTTCGATGTATTGGACTGTACAGCCACGTCATTAGTCAAAAAGTTTGTCCAAATAAAAACGCACAACATAATAGGGGTTCTGTACAATATTACATGTCAGAAAAATTATTTATTCCTACACAAGTATACATANCACAATGCAGACAAACAAACAGTTACCCCGTCTTGCCTCGCGACCCCGTCTTGCCCCCTGTTCCCCTACATGTCAGAAAAATTATTTATTCCTACACAAGTATACAGACGTGCAGTTAGCACTAACTGACCAAGGCCATCATAATATAAATGGTGCACAGTTACATCGAGAAACTAATGCTTCTTTCTTTATTACTTTAAAATGATAATATTTTGTATGGCCCACTCATCATATTAAAGTATATTACTACCAACAGGCCCTGTGAAAACTTTTCAAAAGTAACCATGTCGCTCCGAATCATACTCACACTTCCTGATACTGTCGCATACGGAGAAAAAAGCTTATCAATAATACTTATTATGAACTACTCAAGATAAAAAGTCATAGGAACGTCTAGTGGGACTGGTAACGATATCAACACAATATGATGTTCTTGAAGAGTCTGACACACGGTCGATCGTTAAAGACTTTTTACAAAGTGTGTCCGCAAAGTGTACTTTTCAATTTCATGAAATACCAATAACTTAGTGTATAATCAGTTTGTTTATTAATATTGAAAATTTGAGTCACAAATTTTAAAACTGATGTCTTGTATCTAATTTTAAATATTGTCTCTCAAGTGTAATTTCTTCTGATTACCTCTCTATAATGTAATTAAAACAATTTGCACGTGGAAAATGATAAATACAGTGTAATGCTAAAGAGTAAAACGTTAAATTATTTAGTACAGAGTTTATTTTAAGTAGGGTATGTATGGATAAACATACGATCAGTTAAAAATAAACGACTCCAAGAATATCCGTTCATTTAAAACATTAGGGAAATACCCGCGATTATTGGTCCTGGAGGACGAGTATGAGGAAAGATGTAAATGATAAAGATGTAAGGCCACGCCAAAAGTAAATCTGCATCAGCCCGGCCGGGTTCAAATTTAGTCACAGTAAAGAAGGGGAAATCTTATTTCAATATCATTAAATGGTATCACAAATCAAAAGTAATCACGCCTGATCTGCAGAACACATTTAAATTTAAATTAGAGCATATAGCTTTATCTTCGCACAACTTGCGCCATCCACAGATATGAAATGCTCTTGAAAAATATAACTCAAGCAGTGTTATCACAGAAACAAGAAACTCGGGAAATACGGCTGTCTGTTTAAAATTGCTGTAATGTTTCCAGTACAAGACTGGGGGGTCTCGGCCCTACAGTTGGTATGCCTGTCTTTCACCAAGGCAAACGGGGTTCGATCCCTAGTGGGTTCTTACAAGACATTTTTGTACGTTGGAAAAGTGCCGGGCAATACCGACGTTCACACGATTCTCGGGGTATTTCAATTTCCCCTAACGATGTATTTCACCCTAGATCCTTGGTATGGCTTCTTTCCATGACACAATTCAGGGGAAAGCGGATTCCTACGGAACACCATTTCACACGGTCTATCACTCGGTGGATGATGACCCTCGCTGGGTTGTGGCCACATATGGCTCACGCTATTAATATGGAATTGAGGTAGATACGTGATGTAATATAACAGTGCCACAGTGACAAACATGAGCAGTTATCCTCGCAGTTTCTATATTAGAAGACATGAATGTCAAACGACAAGCAGGTGACACCTGCTAATGTGAGAAAATTTAATGAGCTAGGTCTATTTCCAAAATGGATACAGGATGATTCCACACTCTATAGAAAAAACTCTTCAGTTCTGGTGTTAAAAACTCTAATTAACATTGCTTACAGCATTTCTTGGTTGAGCCCACTCTAATCTAACCTTTGCTTAAAGTCTGGGCCAACGTTGAAAAAATAACGTTGGCTGAGCATCAAAATTACACGCGGGCCTACGTTGGTACAACGTTGGGTTAATGTTGGCCAACCACTATCCAGCCAAGTGCCAACCAAAGACATACTGATGTGTAACATTATTGGTAGTATGTTGACAAGACGTGTTATTACATAATAAATGCAAACAAAAAATATTTTGCAAACTTTGGTTAGTGATATTTTTAATAAATTTTGACCAGTATTTGAAAGTTTAAAAATCCCACACTTATAATGGTTATTAATTAACTTATTATATTAAGAGTGACTACTTTGCATTAAAATCACAATTCTGAAACTCTACTCGGTGGCATAAGTGCGCGAACCCACGCCCTTTGTTTCACCAGTCCTGTGTACGATTTACTGCACCACTTTATCTCTGTATGTAAAGGCAATGAAGTAATATTAATTATTATCTACCGTTTCAGTTCACTATACTGTGTTACATTTCTAAATACATTAATAAGTCGGTTTTACTGCTTTTAAACTGTATTTTACTATTATGCCATGTTAAATAACTAATGTAGCCATAACATGCTTTCCAGTATGGCGCAAATTTTTAAGCCTTTTTTCAGTCAAATCAAACAATGTATAAGATCTCGAGCAATGTCGACGTTAGTATTTGCAGCATATTGACAATATGCTGGAAAATGTTTACATATTGTTTGAATTGCAATGTTGAGGCAATATAATATAGTACCCTTCGCAAACTGTTATGTTCAAAACAATGTCTCAGCAAATAAAGAGCTAAATATAATTTAAAGGGAAATTACTTTTGTTTCCATTTCATATCCGGCGAACATTAATATTCTTTTACATTTAAAACGATGTTTTATATTAGTGACTTCGTTATGGTTGTACAAGCGTTGGCCCAACGAAAGTGTACATAAATACCAAATGCCTACAATAAGTTTTCCAACAAGTAACCAACGCGTGATTAACAAAGTAAATTTTAAATATGAGATGGACTGTGTGTTTTTAAAAAAACATGTATTTTAACATACAAAATTATTGTTTTATTTCATTATAAATATAGTATTTTCCATTGGTGGCATTATGTTGGATAAAAAATGTTGGTCCAACTTAACAATACTGTAAGTACCAAATACCAAACATTGTATTCCCATGCATTGACACAACATGTAACCAATTAAACATATTTCAAAGAAAAATTATATCATATCTTGGAAAGCATTCCTATTTCCCTAAATACATGAATGGTTTGTTTTCGTAAATACTTTACTAAGAAAATTAATAATTTTTAAACATAAAACTTATGTACAACTAATAAAATTATATGGTTGTATAATGTTGGTCTAAGAATGTTGACATACCAAATACCGACAGTATACTTTCCAACAAAAACCAACACGGAACTAAGAGTAAATTCTAATTAAGAAACTATTTGTGTGTTAAAAACCATAGCTTTTAAGCAAACATGCTAAATTATTGTTTTATTTAATTACAAATATGGTAATTTTCAATGTTGACATAATGTTGGTTACACGACGTTGTGTACCAATTACCAACCGATTACAATATTGGTACAACATGTAATCAATTAAACGTATTTCAAAGAGAAAGGATCTCAGGTCTTGAAACACATTCCCAGTTTATACGGATAATACAAAAAAGGGGCATTTTTTGCAATCAGAACGTTTGTTACACTATTTGATATAAAATGTTGGTTGTACAATGTTGGTCCGTCAGAAAAGTAAATACCCATTACGAACTATATGTTTATCAACACTTTACCAACCATCAATCAGCCAGTTTAATGTTTAAAAATATTACTCTTACAGTATGTTCTAGCATATGCAAATTTAGTGGCGTCATTGTCTTATGGGCGCTAAATATTTTCATAACATTTTCATGGTAGCTGATTTTCGTTGGCAAATTACGTTGGGCCAATGACGTATTAATGTATGTGTTTCAGCCAAACATATATCCAAACTTCGCAATCAAATGCCAACCGTTGCTACTCGGGATAGGTACATAAAATACAACTTCAATTAACTCAAAATAAACGCCATCCTCTTATATATCTTAAATTTTTCTAGTGAGGAAAATTTAGTACAAAAATTTTCCATAGTGATAAAAATTTACAATAGAGAAGAATTCATCTACGTCCTTGATTTCCATACATCACTGTCTAACTTGAGATTCAAAATAAGGAAATCAATTCAACCGTAAATAATTCTCTGGATTTTTAAAATCATCTATGCTATGCCGAAGCTACCCAAATACAAAATTCAAGTTTTAATTTTTGAAATATTAAATCTAATTGTATGTTTACTTGTGTAGGTAATAGCTATTTACCTCGCATAACATAATAGAATAGGAATAAATGAACAATCCAAGCATGAATGTATTACTTACAGTTGTATGTTGGTCGTCTAAATTGAACAGTAATGAGTTGCAGTTATAGATGTAATATTTTTCTTGGGATTTACGAGTTTCTTATATATATACCAAACTTTTAACTTCAGAGCGTATTAATTTCTGACAAATTTTTCCGCAAGTTAAAACTAGATGTTAAGATTTTCATGTGCTAACATGTTCAAATTTAAATTTTTAAATAATGTTTTTGCCATTTTGTAGGTATATAACATATAATACATTTGCCTCTAGTGTTGATTATTGGTATTCGCGTGTTTCGTGTACTCTGTCTTTTCAATAGCTTTTATTGAATGCGAGGCAAAATTATGTGCTCGTAATCATTCCTTCCAGCTGTAACATACGACAGGACATTAGATTTAGCGAATCCATATATATGTGTGTGTAACCTATATGTGTGTATTTATTTTTGAATTCAGAGCATTACTACAAGCAGTTTCATGTAGCAATTAAAACTAGGAATGCATTTTATATAGGCTACACAATGTAAGTAAAACGCTTTCCTTTGTAGTGTTGTTAGAATTATGGTTTCTCTGTTGGAGGAGACAAAAATTATTAGACGAACATTAAAAAAAATATTTATCAAATTTCAGTGGATTGTGATCAAGTAAAATATATTGACTTTTTAGTTTGTTTTCTCTAAGAAAAATATACTGATTTAATTAAAAGTGATGTTTTGACTCAAAGTGTTGTCGATTGAATGGAGAAAATGAAAATAATACGTAATTTTGTATGTCCAGATTAATCTTTAAAATAGATTTTAGAAAGTAGTGTCAGATTAATTTCTGTATGTTAGAGCCATTTGAGGTATAATCATTTTATGAATGTTGTAGAAAATTAGTAACATTACGTACAAAGCAAACTAAAGGTAGTAAATGTTAGTGTCAGAAAGCTTACAAAATTTTATTTCGTCATATAATCAAGTGCACTGTCAAAGGAAAGTTTCCAACATTCTTCTTCGGATAATACATATTACTATCTAGTGAAAACTTGAGGTAAGAGTTGTTCTAAAAATGTAAATTATTAAAACAGTTACAAATATAAATGTCTTGACACTGTTGCATGGGAGTCTGTAAGCCAATATATTTTACACTAAATCTTAATGTTGCATTTTTTAAAAACTATTTTGTTTGTTTCTGACGCTACTTACTGACCTTAAAGTGTCAGTTTTCTTTTTCACCATCTAAGGGACTTTGCCGGGCTTCGGGAGTACGAAAGTACATCATAGTTTTGACGCCAATTTTTCGTTATCCAAATTCGCATCAGGAGCACGAGAGAATCCTACAATGAGCACGTCAACAAAGGGGACAAGACACGTGACAGTCCCGATTACTGACTACACAACCCCCCAATTAGTCCAGTAAACAGGGGCTTTACTGTAATTAAATGTGATAAAAGATTTAAAAAAATTTAACTACTCATATTATATGAATATATTTAATGTATATGATTGTAAAATTGTGGGTAAACAATTGCATTTTGCAATAATAACAAAACTGCAATTGATGGTTTTTAAATATTGAAAGTTTGGAATCGTACACAAGTGTATTTATTGATTTTTATTGTGTATTTTAAAATTTAATTGTTTTAATTTTTTTAACTTTGTAAATATTGTCTAATAAAGAATTTTTCTTTAATTTAGGTCATGTCCCATATGTGTAAAAAGCCTTGTCTTCTATTTTTGTTCATCTATGGAGCAACGATAAAAATACAAAATGCAAATACAGGATAAAATTATACTTCGAATTGTATTCCATTTTTATTTAAATTCATTCCTTGAACAACACGGCATTATTTCAACATCACAACTACAGCCATTTAAACTTTCTAGAAATTGAGCGGTTCAATTTTGTTAAAAAAAATTTGTTTTGGATATGTTCAATATTTTCATCAATTCAATTTTTCATCCACCAGTCAGCAAGATGTGACAAAAAAAAAGAGGTTTTACAAGAAGTATAGAGAAATTAAATAANGTTTTACAAGAAGTATAGACAAATTAAATAATTAAAATCTTATTTAATTTGATACATAAATGTAAAATATTTCAATTGTATTTCAAATAATACAGTGCACTCTACAAAGTGCATAGTTTCTTGAAAATTGACCTTTTTTATGGGTGCCGCATTCCCCTGCCTTAGCGTCTGTTGGTCCTATCACTACCAAACAGCTACAACATGCAGTTGCTGGTGATTACCAAGCCTGAACTCGCGGGTGGCTGCCATAAATGCTAGCCAGCACAGCGTGTGTAAGAATACACCCCACTGGCCAACCAGTCCACTACCAGAGTCAAGCAGCCATCCCACCTCCACATCCCCAAGGGGTGACTCTTGATGGTGTAACAGTTAATTCTAACCATGCTGGAAATTCAGCAGTCCTTGCAGCCTGGTGACCCCTTGTGTTCCGCCTTCATGCCACATTGTCGCCGCCTTCACAGTGTTGCTGGCCACAAAAGTAGCAGGCAATCGACTGGTAGCATGCTGAGGGGTTAGTGTGTGACATCACTGAGTTGAAGTTGTGGGCACCACCTACAATATCTCAGCTATAGCGAAGAGATGAGATCTCAGGGCAGATTGTCGTGTGGTAAATACCCCACGACTGCATTATACATTAACAGATATGTGATTGCATGTAAGTTACAGAAGAGTATACAGGAATAACTTCTCCCACTGTCCAGGCCTTGGAGTGCGCCTAGCAACTAGCACTGCTTAGCAACAGTATACTACGTGAATGGAAAAAATGGGACTCAATGCAACTGGCATATATTTCCACAAATATTACGCTGTCCATGCATGCACACATACATTACACTGAAAAACACTGCCACCTACTCCCGTTCATCTCTGGGCTCAATAATGAACAGAAATTACATTTACATGTAAAAACATAAGGCTAGCAGACACAGATTGGGAGCCCCAGAGGTGAGGTGGATGAAGTTACCTTACATGGCCAAAGCATGTAAAATGATTAACAAGCCCAGTGCCATAATTCGGAGAGTGAGTTAAAATGGTGGTCATGGGGTAGATGGTCAATGAGTACATGGAGTCCTCTGTCAGAAGAAGTTGTAGATGGCGCACTTATTTCTTTTTGCCTGCCTGTTTTACTACCATGTTGCATCGTACACTGGTTAAGCAGGCTGTGCTTGTCAGACTGTCTCAGCCATCTCACATGCCCTTAACATTACTGTTGTTATGTTCTTTATTTACATACTATTACAAGCTCGTTACAAATCATGCGTCTCCGAATCACTGTCATCCTAGTGCTGCCAACCTCCCCTTTCCTTAGTCTAGATTTACCTACTTACTACATATACATTTCCGAACACTACATCTTCCTTTCTTCCTCTGCCTTCTCGGCTTCTGGGCATTACAAGTCCAATAATCGGGATGGCCTTATTCTACACCCGCTTCTAGTCCTACTGTATGCTACCTACCATCCGTATCATGGGAATACTCGAAAGGGTGACCCCTCCAATGAGGCTGCTGGTGTATCCTGGCCGAATGTTTGCGCCATTGTGGCTCTGGCTTCCCTTAGTCGAGCTGTAGCTGATGTATTGTCCTCAGTGGTTGAACTTGCTGGTCCGGCTGTCCGGCCCTCCTTTTCTGGCACCTTCACTGTACTGTCTCTTGTGGTTGAAATTGCTGGTCCTGCTGTGCTGCCCTCCTTTTCTGGTACCTTCACTATCTCTCGCCTATTCTGCAGGAGTGTAGCTAAATCTGTTAAGTAATACGACCTGGGATAATCGGCTGGCCTCTGAAAAGTACCAAATTGTTTTAGGTTAGGTATCCATACTTGCGCACCTGGTGCCATCGGTTCCAAGTCTTACTCCATCCTTTTTTTCATGCACCTGTCTGTTACGTTCTTGATTAGTGTGTCACACTCCCTGATGGACTTCAGCACTTCATTCTCCTACCTTTGCTGAAGGGTCACCTGTACAGCTGGAAGTGTAGTTCTTAACTTGTGACCGAACAATAGTTCTGCTGGTAAGTATCCAGATTCCAGGGGGATGTAGTTTGATATGCTAGCAAACCCAGATTAGGATATTGTGACTTCGTCAAGAAGTTCTTGGCGATTGCCACTGCACTCTCTGTTGCCCCGTTGGACTGTGTGAACCTAGAGCTATAAGTGATATGGCTAAACCCATATCCTCGGGCAAATAGCGGGAATTCCCATGAGGTAAACTGTGTCCCAAAATCACAGTCCCCAGAATGCAGTGCCTGGCAAAGACATTCTGCAGCTGTCTGATCACTGTATCTGTTGTCAAATACTCTAGATGTAACACTTCCAGGTATCTTGAATAATAGTACTGTATGACTGGTTGATTTGTTCTTCTTACTTGCATAATGTCAATTCCAACCAGGGTCCAAGGCCGCTCTGGAAGTGGTGTCGGTATCAGAGGCTCTTCATGTTATGCTCTACTCTGGAAACATTGCTCAAAGCCCTCCGCCAGTCGCTTAATGTCTTGCGAAATGTGCAGCCACCAAACGGACTCGTCCGCCTGCTGGCGACACTTTACAATCCCTATGTGACCATGTATTTTCCTCAGAATTTAGGAGTGCAAGCTTTGTGGGATAAACACATGTGTCCCATACATGATCAGCACCTGTTGGTATGTCAGCTGACCCCTATATGGCTAAAACGCCGACCCTTTCTTGAACCCATGTAGAATTTCTTCCTTCAGAGCTTGTGACTTCCCATCCTTTTTCTGTGCTAACCATATTTCTTGCAAGTGTGTGTCAGTAAATGGGGTTGCTTGCAGCACAATATCAACAAAAAGTTCCTCTTCTATCCCTTATTGGTTGTGCACCTCTGGTGTGTGTACTGGAGCTCTTGAGAGTGTATCGGTTATGAGCAATGCTTTACCAAAAACATGTAATATCTCGTAGTCAAAGCACATTAAGCGCATCCACATTATCTGCAGTCGCGCCGCAAATTCTGCTACTGGCTTGTTGGACAACAGTGTAACAAGAGGTATATGGCCGGTCACTTAGGTTATCCTGCTTTCTAGTATGTAGTCCTTAAATCGTTTGCATGTCCATGTAACAGGTAGGGCCTCTTTTTCAATTCGTGCATAGCGTCTCTCCATATTACTCGTGCTTCTAGACGTGTAGGCTACCGGATTCCACACCCTTTTGTGACACTGATCCAGCACACTCCTCAGGCCATACGAGGAAGCATCTGCCACTATCCATGTATGTGCCCTTCGAGAGTACAATACTAGTGTTGATTGCATAGCGATCTCCTTTCTCAGTTACCTGGTAGCTTTGCTCTGAGCCTCTCCTCAGACCAATTCCATATCCGGTTGTAGTAAGCATCGTAATGGCTGTGTCTTCTCCACCAACTTCGGTATGAACTTCCTCAGGTAGGTAGTTCACCATACCTAAGAATATTCTAAGTTCAGTAATGTTTGTAGGATCATGCATGTTCGTAACTGCATCAGTTTTATCTGGGTCTAGCCGCACTTCCCCTTCACTCACTGTGTGTCCCAGGAATTTCACTGTCTGGCATCTGAACATGAACTTTTCTTTGTTGAGTGCTACTCCCATTTTTCGTATTCTCTGTAGCACTGCTTGTAGCATGTCATCGTGCTCCTTTTCTGTATGACCACATTGTCTGCTTGATTGACGACACCTGGCAGTCTATCCATAACGGTGTGCTTCTAGCATTAGTAGTGATCGGGGCCTGAACTCTGTCGAAATGGCAGCCTTTTTAAATAGTAATGTCAAAATGGCATGATGAAAGTCGTTAGTAGTGCACTACTCTTACCGACTGGAATCTGCCAAAATCTTTTCGTTGCATCCAATACTGTGAACCATCTCGCGTCCTGCAAATGAGCCAGTAATTCTTCCACTGACAGAACCTGCAGTTTCTCTCTATTTATGAACTTATTCAGTTTTGTGTAGTCCACACATAATCTGATAGTTCCATTTTCTTTTGGAACCACCACTACTGGCATGCACCACTCCATTGCGGTTTGTATTTGTGAATCACTCCTTCTGCCACCATTCTGTCTAATTCGCCTTTTACCTTGTCCCTAAGCTGCAAATCCACACGCCTCGGGGCTAGTACTGCAAAGTGAACTGTATTTTCCTTTATCGCAATATGATATTTGTGATGGAACTTACCTAGTTCTTGAAAAATGGTAGGGAATTATTTCACGTACCTGCTTGTTTTATCCTTCTCCTCTTCTCTTGTCTCTCTTTTTCTCTTTGTATCTCTGCTGCTTCCTGTACTGTCACAAGATTTAGTGCTTTAATTGCTGGTCGTCCTAATAATGGCACTTGCTACTCTTTTACCACATAGACTTCTTGATTAACTCACTGTTTCCCCATGGTGAAAATCACTTTGACAGCACCTTCAACTGGTATTGGATTTCTACTCACCCTATACAGTCTCTGCCTAATTTTACACAGCAACAGTCCTAAATCGTCACTTGAGGCTTTATCTACGACAGTTACATCAGCACTCTTATCTATTTTGAAGTTGGTTGTATTGCCCTGCACTTTTATTTGAATGTACCATGAATTTTAACAAACTTCCAACACCATTTCCTCCATGTAATAATCTTGGTCTACTGCCTCTGCACCTTGTAATGTTTGCCTATTAAGTAGTTTACTCGAGCAACATCTGCTATAATGCCCTACCTTATTACATCGACAACATGCATCACTCGTTGCTGGACATAGCGACCGATGGTGTCTGGGCGAGCTTCCACACTTTGTAAATTTGCTGTTCCCTTGTCCCAGTTTCACATTATTCTAATTTTGTTCCCGTCCAAATATATTATACCTTTGTGAACTGCATCCTGTGAATTGCCCCAACTGCTCTCTGCCACTTTTTATGCTGTCCATACTTGGGTGATTGTCCTGTTATAGTTGTTACTGCCCTCAAACTGCCCCTGAGTTGCGAATACAAATAACTGTCTTTCTCATATTGAGGATACCATACATCCATTTGCAATGCCTCTGACAACTTATCTGCTACTCCAATTACCAACACAGTCGTTATTAACACCTCCTTCAAGTTTTTCAACTAACACATCTCTGCCGCCTTGAACACTTCATTTATGAATATGTATGCTGGTCCACCATCCTGCTGACACTGCTTGAAAATTTTACGTGTTCATACACTACATTTTTCTTTCCCTTAAAAAAGTCACTAAACTTCTACTATACTACACTGTATTGGTTTGTATGCCCTGCTGTCAATGCGAACTATGTTAAATCATCCGCCTCCACATCCATGCAGTAAAGCAACATAATCAATTGGCTTTCTTCAGACTTCTTGATAATCTCTGATCATAATCTAAAATGCTTAAATCTTGTTATCCACTTACCCCACTCTGTAGGCATCTGAAAAATAAAATTATTGTGATGGTGTTGTTCGGGTTGGTTTAGGGGGGTACAGTCTGAATTTGTGCTGCCATTTCCATTATGTTGTAGTCGACCTCCACACTACAATTTAGAGTCTACATTAGTTTACCGAAACTGCTGCATTGGAACACTGTCACTTCGCGCACCACAAAACACACTTGGACAATTACTCCATAACGCCAAGAATATAAATATTGTATTTTCCCCACTTCTAACACCATATTGCATTATATGCTTTATTTACATACTATTAGAAGCCTCTTAGACATTATGAATCTGCACCATCACTGCCACACTAGTTCTGCCGACTTCCTCTTTCCTTAATCCACATTTACCTACTTACTGCATATGCATTTCCTAACATTGCAGTTACTTACATAGCTTGGTTCAGCATGTGGGTGCAGCATGCTAGCCGAACTAAGGGGTTGAGTACACTCAGAAAAAAACTCAAGTGGGGTAAAAATGTATTAACTGTTCACTTTCTTAGTACATGAATGTATTACTTACATAACAACATGCTTAAAGCACACAGAAAATGGTGCGAAGATGGACAGTAAATTAATCATTGCACGAGGGAGCCGAAGGATAGCAGATGGTCCTCCTCTAGGAACATATTTACCTAGAAGATTCCTTTTTTAAACTAGTTATTGCAAATTATTATGGTTGCAGCAAAATTTGAGGGTGCCGAAGGGGGTCACACACAGCGATACTTCCACACTGCCACTTGACCCAAGTGCAGATTCCTGACTCACTCATGGCATCGGCTTCGGTAAAATTTTGCTGAAGTCTGTGCCAAAAATGTAAAAATACAGTTTATTCTTGTATAACCAAAAAATTAAATTACAAGACACTTGAAGGTATAAAATTATTATATGTGCTAAATGTAACCTTTTTAAATGCTGTAATGTCTGAACTAATTATGGAGGTTTGTATGGCATGACCATTAAAAAATAATATTGAAATAAAATGTTATGCCAGTTGTGGCAGTCCACTAATGGTGAAATACATATGCTAGCACTCATTAATTAATTTCACAAATGATGTAAAAAATAATAATGTGTGAGCACTAATGAGGAGCTTCGCCACTGGGAGAGTACAATGTTCACCAAAGGTGCGAGGGCAGGCATACTCGAACACGTAACATAAAGACATCTACTGTAATATGTTTTTAATGGGGCCCTGAGCTTATGTAGGTCCAGCCTTATTTATTATGCCTCACTTCTATCGCACTACTGGCATTGCATTGTTTCCCCGCACCACTATCGCTATTGACATGACATCTCTGGGAGAGGCACCAGGCATTGTGGCGTGATCTTCCCCGGCATTCCCTCCAATTTCTTGATTGTCTGATTGAGGTGGCATTTAGGTGGACACCATGCTTGTTATAAGGCCCCAGAGATTATCCCTTGAGACGAATTAACCAATATGGCCACTTGAGTCACGTAGTCGGTGATGGCGAGGGCAGGTGTGTTCCCTCATCATTGCCTCATGATGGACTCGCTGGATAGTTGGTCGACAGGACACTGTGTCATTCTGGTTGGTGACAAATCTGTACCACACTGTCACTTTTAAGAATCTCGCAAATGTTTACTAATTAAAAACAAAATCATTCTTATGAACTTGGTATGACTTGAAGTTGGGAGACATCTAATTAGTCACTTTGTATGTAACTCCTTAAGACTTTATAAATTTTCGTATTTTACTCTTAATAGATATACTGTGACCTGTTGAAAACTTAAATTTTATGTGTTTAAGACATAATTTACAAAGCATCGTTGAATTANAAACAAAATCATTCTTATGAACTTGGTATGACTTGAAGTTGGGAGACATCTAATTAGTCACTTTGTATGTAACTCATTAAGACTTTATAAATTTTCGTATTTTACTCTAAATAGATATACTGTGACCTGTTGAAAACTTAAATTTTATGTGTTTAAGACATAATTTACAAAGCATCGTTGAATTANAATAGATATACTGTGACCTGTTGAAAACTTAAATTTTATGTGTTTAAGACATAATTTACAAAGCATCGTTGAATTATGTTGAATCCATTACTACTATGTATTCATTGTTGCACTAATATAAAATTAGTATAGTCCATTCACGATTTATTCATACATTTTAAAACAAACCGTTGAAAATCGCCCTAGAAGTCAAATGTCCACCTGTTTTTTAAATAACTTGTATATCACAAATATTTAACACTGTGATTGACTTTGAAGTATTATATTTCTGATTATATCTTGTAATATTTATTTCCTTTCCAAACATATTAAAAACAGTGAGAGCAGCTATGTGTTGCAGATGGGTAGTAAGAAATAGTTCACAGTAAAAATATTTTTTTAACTAGTTTTTTGGTATGCTATTTGTAAATTAAATGTTGCCTATTGAAATCGTTACTGTTAAAGATATCCGCGAAAAATACATTGTATAGGCCCTAGTGATGTGGTGTTTTTTTTTGTCTGAGGAAGAAATTAGAATAGGAAAGTAGAGCTGAGCTTGTCGCTCGATCTTTCTCTCTCTTTCTCTCTATCTCTATTTCTCTCTCACACACACACACTCTTTCTCTCGTGAAAGTTTCGCAGGTTTAGCAGTAGTAAGGAAATTAGAAAAGGTTTTCTATTTAGCATATTTAATACTTATTACAGCAACAATAGTGATTTTTAAATATGTAATTTAAAACGGAAACCGTATTTTAATGTTTAAATACTTATTTTAATATATCTACAAGTGATGGCGAGACGGTTACAAATCCGAAGTTGGCAGAAGTGGTAAGACATGACATGGCATTGGTGTGTTTCTGTTAGCTGAAGGAAGAGTTAATAAAATTTTATTCCTTTTGAAAACCCTTACAGCACAAAATGTCTCAGTTATATTTCAGGAATTTTACACTTGAAACATTGTAACATTTTGGTAAATGTCTCAGATATGTTTCAGATATACAGGATGATTCTAAAATCTACCCTGTTTGAAACTCCCCACCATCTCGAGTGATTTTGTTTGTATTATTGTATAGGAATATATGGGCGTAAGTGACACATTGAGGAACAAACGCAAACATAACACATGACATGCAAAACATTGTTTATTTACAACGTCGCCGATAAATGCCTTTTTACAGCAACGTTTATAATAATTGCTCAAAATTGCTACCACCGACAGTAATGCAAGCTTGGTAGTGTCGGTGGAGTGATTGGCGAACAGATTCAAATACGCCGGGTATTTCACGCACGCATGTAGCCGCACAGGATAGTCGAGCGACGAGGTCATCAATGGAATCAACTGGAGTCTCGTAAATGAGGGCTTTCATATGCCCCCATAGGAACAAATAGAGACTCGATAAAAGGGCATTTAGCGGCTACGTTGTAAATAAACAATGTTTTGCATGTCACTTGTTATGTTTGTGTTTGTGCCTCAACGCGTCACTTCCGCCCATATATTCCTATACAATAATTGTTTGTTTTAGGGAGCTCTACTACCCCTCAAAGTTTGTCCCATGATTTTAGAATCACTCTGTATAGAAATGTTCACCAACATAAATATTACTCTGGTATGTTTCTGAAACGGTTCACTGCAGCATTTCAAAAATATGTTCAATAAAACGTTTCAGAAATATTCCAAAGTTATATTCCTAAAACATTAATATTAAATTTTTCCAAAATTAGTTTAATGCAACTTTCAAAGACATATTCCCTGGTTATGTTTCTAAAATGTCATATATGTAACATTTCTGAAACATTATACTAATATTCTTGAAGTCAGTAACAAGTATATCCTTCTGTTATTGGTTCAGGTAATGTATGCATTATAACTTTTCATTACATTTTTAAAATGTTAGCTCAGAATACTCTGATATTTGATACAGGTAGACAAACATATTATAGTATTTTATATGGTGTAATAATTTTGTCTCATTCAAATTACAAATAATAAAATGTTTTAAATATGAATTACCATGTTGCAATTCCCACTTTACCTCTGAAATGGAAGATATTTCATTACCCAAAATATTTGTGTGTAGTTCAATTTCTCTTGAATTTTGTAGCTATTTCAGAAATTTAAAAAAAATTGTAAAACTGTATATATGTACTTTTGTGTAATACAGCATTAACAATGTTTATATTTTTAACACCTAACAATTCTGCAAACAAAAAATTAAAAAGTTTACTAAGTTTACTGACTATTACTACATTAGACTGAACATTCCTTGTTTTATGGGATACTTATTATATGGTTAGTTTTATTAATTACACCACCACAAATTTCGAATATTATAAACTTAATGCCACCAATAATCGCATTTAATTCAAAAGAGTTTTATTTGGATCAAGCATACTACATTATTGGTTATCTATTCCAGTTTTAAAATAGAAGGTTTAATTCATCTTGTGGTTGGTCAACAACACCATTGTGCTGCAATCATTTAATTGTTATCAACAACTGCAGCTGTCAGCAATTTCCTAAAACACACATATTTACCTGAAAATAATATGGTATTTCCTAATAAATATAAATAGTGTAAACAATGTACTAAAATAATAATGATAAACTGANCTTCCCGCTTTTCCTTTCCAGGCCCTTCCTGAACTTCCCAACACCATTTACTATCTCTACCTCGTCCTACAATAAATTCCTTTCCCTCACCGACCTCACAAGCATGTATTGCCTACCACACTCTGTTCTCCTCCATAACCTCTGTACCATAACACTGTTATCACCTCTCCCTCTGTACAAATTCCTAGACTACCAGCAACCCAACTTCCCGCATTCTCCCTCTCCATTCAACATTCTGTACAACCTGTTCATCCTCGCCATAATGCCCCTACCTTCTTCACCTCTCCATCACCATCTAGCTGCAATTCTTTGCACCTTCTCCAGCTCCCTCACTTCCACCTCCCCATACAGATAACATTCTGCTGCTGTGTATTCCAAAAAAGATCATATCATCATGCCATAATCCTTTACTTTAACCTCACAGCTCACTGCCTTCAGTTCCCTCCCCTGCATTCCCAAAGCACTTCTGCCCTTCGTAACCACTCTTTACCTGCTTTATTCCACCTAAGATCTCCCTGCAATATTACTCCCAGGTATTTATATTCTGGTACTTCCTCTATTTCCTGTCCCTCCCATTTGTAAATGTCTCTGCTCTTCACACTCTTTCACGTAAACCTCCCTATCTTAGTCTTTTGGACATTGATCTTCATCTTATTCCTCTTAGTCCATGGCCATATCCAATCAATGTCATCCTGCAAGTTGCTTTCTCCATCCACCTCTGCATACAACACACAATCATCAGCAAACAACCTTATTTTCCCACCCACCTCCATTCCCATGTCACGTGCCATTGTAGTAAACAACAAGGGCTTAAGCACACTTCCCTGCGGCAGCCCTGATGCACAATTACGATATCAGACGACTCCCACACTTTTAACCTTTGGATCCATTCCCTTAGAAAGTTAGAAATCCATTATATTACCCACTTGTCCGCAAGAAGCTAATCCACATTCCCCATCAAAGTCTCATGGGGAATATGTCAAAGGCCTTTTCGAAGACAATGATGCATGCATCAGCCTGCTTCCCTTCATCTACTGCTCTCACCAGATTCTCCAGCAGCCCTGCCAGTTGCATCTCACGTGAATCCATGTTGGTACTCCTGCACCCAATGCCTCTCATTCTTGGCATCTACTAAAAACTGCACAACTAGTCTCTCCATAACCCTTCAAACCAAAATTCATACACAAATAAATTCACAATCATTCGCTTCTAATAACCGATAGAAATTCATAACCATATCGCAAATACTGTATACAGGATGAGTATAAAATAATACCCCAGATTTGAAGGTCTATAACAGTGGTCGCCAAACTTATGAAGCTTCTGATCTACCATACCATTTTTAAATCCTACTGTGAGCTAACAACTTTTTATTGCCTATAAACTTTCATTTCTACTAAATATGAAATCAATTTTTATTAAACTGTATATAACAAAAAGAAACTGAAATTGAAATGTACATAAAAAAGAAATTGAAGTGTAGGTAGTAATAAATAACAAATGTAATAACATATTTTTTATCAGACTTATTAACTTTAATGAGACAGATAGAACTCTTTTTTGTCATCAACAAGTTTTTTAATGTTGCGAGAGAAGGTAGTGGCTGCCATTCGAATACAGTTGTCCAAGTGGTCATCAGTGAGTCTGTTTCTGTACTTATTTTTAGTAAATTTCATGCTAGAAAAAGAAATCTCGCGCAGATATGTAGAGCTGAACATTGCCTTCACTTTGAGACAAACCTGGACCAAAATTGGGTATTTTTATTGAGGAACAAGAGGCCATGTATTTTCAGAGATTGAAGAAAGTGATTTAACAGATAAATCATTTTGAAAATCAATCAGTTCCAACTCCACTGCAGCATTGTCTTCTTAAATATCAAAATGCTCTATGACAGATGTAGAGAACTCTTCAGCATCAATCTCTATAAAAAGCGATTTGACAAACTGTGCAACAATTGAAATCCTTTGGATATCTTGGAAGCGTTTATTGAATTCACTTCTCAAATCTGAAATAATTTCAACGTATTATTTGCTGTTGTAAGGAGACGTTGAAAACCCTTGCTTGTCAAGGGTTTGTTTCAAACAGGCAAAGTGTTTGTATTCACCTTGGATTATATTTTTTTCCCACAGTTACAGCTTTTTTGAGAATGAATCAACATCTGAAATTGTTCCACCAATATCTTTATTCTTACCTTGAAGCTGCAAGTTAAAGATATTTAACTTTTCGGTGATGTCTACGAGAAAAACAAAATCCTGCAGCCAAACCAGATCTTCTTGTTCACGGAAAGATTCGCATCGTTCTTTCAAAAATTCTACTAAGGCAGGAAGCAACTCTTCAAAACGTTGTAAAACTCTGCCTCTAATCAACCAACGAACTTCCGTATGAAGCAGTAGATCACCATTCTGGCAATCTAGTTCATCAGTCAGTGCTCTGAACAAACGTCTCTGCAGTGCATGTACNGTCAGTGCTCTGAACAAACGTCTCTGCAGTGCATGTACTCTAACTTTGTTCACTATTTTTATGACTGTTTTCATTACATTGTTCATACTTAAAAACTTTCCACACAGTGACTCCTGGTGTATTACACAATCGTAAGACAGAAATTTCGGAAAACTGTTGTATTTCCGACACAAGGTTATGAATCCCTTCTCTCTGCCTACCATCGCAG
Organism: Clitarchus hookeri; assembly: GCA_002778355.1. NCBI lineage: Eukaryota > Metazoa > Arthropoda > Insecta > Phasmatodea > Phasmatidae > Clitarchus > Clitarchus hookeri. Next base: position 359,952 of record NQII01000692.1, read on the forward strand.
GAGCTCCATCAGTTGTTAAACCCACCAACTTATTTATATGAATATTTTCAGAGTTGATAAGATCTTTAACTGCTAAAAATATGTCCTGTAGTGCGTCCTGTTAACGGTATAATCTTTACCAGCTCCTCTCTTATTTCGAAATTATCAAAAACAATTCTTGCAAAAACGGCGCTGTATCAACTATATCAGTCGATTCGTCGAGTTGCAGGGAGAAATAGCTGCAGCGATCAAAGTCAGTTTTAAGTTGTGAGGTAACGTCAGAAGTCATAACCTCAACCCTTCTCATTGCTGTATTTGCAGAAAGCTGTACAGATTTAATAGCAGACATTATTTCAGTTTTATTTTTGAAACTATCAAATAATGCATCTGCAGCTTCTAAAAATGCAGTTTTGATTATTTCACCATCTTCGTATGGTTTCTTATTTTGTGCAATAATATTCTAAACTCGGAATGACGCCTTAGTTGCTGCTTTATTGTTGTTTAATGGTTTTAAAAAAGTTGATTGTTGAGCATTAAGTTTAGATTTTAGCTGCCTTGCCTTTGCTTTCCTTAGAGCAGAATTCAGTGGGAAATCCTTTTCAATCTCTGCGTGAACGGTTTTGAAGTGACGTTCGACGTTCCCTTTCTTCCCAACTGATACACTTGCATAGCACAGTAAACACACTCATTTGTCCTGTACCTGGGTAAAGTAGTAATCGGTTTCCCATTCCGAATGAAAGTGATAAGTTTTTTGCTTTTTGTTTGAACACGCCATCACGCGTATACAATCAACTATGTGATGAGGCTGACAATGGCAGTTGCGCGGGAGAAACAAGCAGTTGTTGTCGTCAGCGCCCCCTGTCGTCAGCGTCAGCTCAGTGGAGGAATCAATGCCAGCCAACCGAAGCGTTAACACGATCTACCGAAAATGTCCCCGCGAGCTACTCGTAGCTCGCGATCTACGGTTTGGCGATCACTGGTCTATAATATCAAAAACCAAACAACCTACAACCTTGATTGACCAATAAAATAAAGTGTGAAGTTCGTTTACCACACATTCGTAAGTGTTCAATGGGACCACCACGAGAGGCCCGAACGACATCTACCCGATAATAAAACTCGTTCCACACTCTTGTCAGCATGTCCGGTGTTACAGTTTGGATGGCGTCCGTTATTCTCGTTTTGAGGTCGTCAATGTTAGCAGTCAATGGTGGACGAAACACTTAATGATTTATTTACCCCCATAGAAAAAATTCGCATGGGGAAAGAACCGGGCTTCTTGGAGGTCAGTGATGAAGAGTCTGGTCACCAACTGTTCGTTGACCAATCCAGCATTGCGGCAATGTCTCGTTCAGGTATCCGCGAACAGCTAAGTGCCAATGGGGTGGTGCACCATAAAGGAAACATCAGACCGTCCCCTTCACATCAACGTATCGAATGCGAGCTCGCTACCCGCTCACTACCTGCAAACCAAATCTATATAATAAAGAAATCAAAACATAACTTTCTTGACATTGCATAACTTGCTTAACACATATGGTATTTTGTTTCTCAATGCACTGAGTTCACCAATATTCCTAAATATCTTCTTTGGAAAAATCTTCCACTTCTATAATATGTTCGTGGAATGTTGGACGTTTCCCTAAGGAAGCTCACCAACAATCGCTAATATTCTTCTAAGGTATTGCACAGGTGTCAGGTTTGGGGATTCGTTATTAGTCCCAAGCGTATAGTGAGATGTGTACTCTCTGACACCAATGGAAGTGAGTTGTGACACACTTGCTGTCACTTACATACACAGCACCAAAGATGAGTCACGCACGGGGAATAACAGGCTTGGCGCATGACCTTGAATGAATCTGAACATTACCAGCACAACTCCGCGCTGCCGGTCTGTAGTATTACGACGGGCAGGCCCTGAGTGTTATTGAAAGTGAGGTTATACTACTCTAAAATAAAAACTTCTGGACCGAATTTGGTTTAAACAAATTTTATTATAACCTATGCATTATCAAATGTATGTTCTTGATGTAATTTGTTGGAAGAATTTGGCAATTCAAGAAACCCTTTAAAAACTGCAGTTCTTTCTATTACTCAAGTTCTTGTTATGTATTAACATAAAAAAAGTTAAGTTTGAATTAGGTAATGAAATATGGTTGTTCCGTAAGTTAGTTGGTAATTGTGGTGATTTTCATATATTATGCCATATTCGTGTGGGCAGAGTTGATAGGCAAACAGTTGATCACCAGGGACCAACAAATCGTACAATTGGCCTCATTGAAGGGGACCAGCGAATGTTTAGGTGAAGTTCTACTGGAAATACATTTTCGTGACTGTTCTATGGACATCATCGCCCTCGTCTCCGACGAGATACGAGAGGACCTGATTCTAGAGGTGCTGTTGCTTAGACAACACAATGCCATTATTTAAATCATCATGGACCACATTCACTTCGGTTTGACCGAACGTCGAATGGTGTACAACCTAGGGCATCGCAGATAAAACAGCGAACAATCTGTCCAACTAGAAACGTTCTACCTCGTTGTACCTGCAGACCATAGGAAGTCGATCCAGCGAGTCCTTACCAAACAACAGGACTTATTTACTGTGGTAGAACACCTTAAAAGAAAGAGCATGGCAGAACACGCGATACCACTCACTAAAGCTGAACCCTTCTAGTCTGCCCCTCATGATTTTGATCCTTATCACCTGAGGATTATTAGTCAACAAATTGAGAAAATGATTACCGATGGGGTAATAGAACCCTCGTAAAGCAATTACAACTCAGCTATCACAATGGCTCCAAAGAAAGACGGGAGCTGGAGGTTTTGTGTGAACTTCCGCCCGCTCAACCAAGTGACCGAAAGTGCGCCCCAACCTTAATCAGTGTGAATTATGCCCTAAACGTGTTAGGTGATGCCAAGGTTTTATCTTCCCTTGACCTGAGAAGTGGCTATTGACAAGTACCAGTACGACCCGAAGACCATCACAAGACCGTATTCACGGACACCGACAGCCGCCGTTTTCAATTTTGCTCTATGGCCTTTGGGCTGAAATGCGCCCCCTCCATCTTCCAGATCATGATTGTCCTCGTCCTGGATGGGCTGATAAGGGGGTGTACGATCCCATACTTAGACGACGTTGTGATCTGGTCAAAAACATGGGAAGAAAATGGGTTATAATGTGCCAACGGAAAATGTCAAATAGGGAAAACATGTCTTTAATACCTGGGCCATATGGTCGACGCCGAGGGTATCCAGCCCAACCACCAACAATTGAGGTTAATTGAAGACTATAATGCATTCAACATCTGCAAACGCCTGCGAAAATTTTTCGGGCTTATTAACTGAATAAGGCGCTACATACAAGACTTCGCCACGATAAGAGCCCCACAAACCTCCCTGTTGTCAAAACAACGACGTTTCAAATGGAATGACGATGCACAAAATGCGTTCGAAGAAATGAAACACAGATTCCAACAGTGCAATAAACTGTTCTGATTAGACCCCCAGGGGCATTTATATCTGCCAACAGATGCCAGTCAAGAGTGGCTTGGCACCATTCTATTTCAATACAATGATGGGGAACGCATAGTCATAGACTACAGTAGCACGAAGTTTGCCCCATGCGAATGCAACTACGATGTGAAAGAAATAGAATACTTGGATATCATATGGGCACAAAAACACTACTTCCAACACCTAGAGGACCAACGATTCTAATTGAGGACCGACAATCGGTGTTTAATGAGGCTGCATAACATGCACGCTGTTAATAGCAAACTCACGGGGTGGTCCGCGTTATTACAGACCTATGAATTCGTGGTTGAACACATTCTGGGCGAAGAAAACCAACTAGCCGACACTATATCCCGTGCGCCATGTACACCCAAAATAGCACGTGATTAAGACGAGTGGGAAGTCCTATCCCTGCCAAACAGTCCGCCGGTTGCCCGGCTACAGAGAGTCACCGTAGGCACGAGTAATACCACCCAAGGCCTAACAAGTGTTACGATATACGAACGAGTACTCGCCGCACAACAGCTGTTCGCAGATGTCGCGGAGCGCTGGGCGCAGTGTACCAGAGAACAGCTGGCCAACTGGCACGCAGTCGGTAACCGCCTGGAGACCTGGCCCGCAGGGGAAGAGAGGAACTGGCGAATGTACATCCCGGGGGAGGGACGAAAGTTCATCCTTGATCACTCGCACGCCAGCCTCCTGGTGGGACAGCCGGGAACCGCGAAAACCAAGCAGAAATTACTAGCCCACTATTTCTGGCCAGGACTCACCCGACAAGTGCAGGAATTTGTGTGTGTCTGCGAGACATGTATACACCTGAAAACACATCGCGCCGATGGTGTTACTCAACAGCAACCCCGCATACCAGAGAAACCCTTCATGACCATCGCCTAGTACCTAATGGGACTATATCTCTGCACCCCAGACAGGAAGAGATTTTTTATTGGTGGTGACTTATACCCTCCCGAGTTAACGCCCCAAAAATGTAGCGGGAGCATTGCAGAATGATTTCTTCGCCCGCTGGGGATACCCAAAGGTAATCATCTCCGACAATGGACCGCAGTTAAGGGGAAAGTGATGGCAGGAACTCTGCACCAAGTGGCGGGCAATTCACCACACAAGTGTGGTGTTTCACTCCCGCCGAATCCCACAGAACGAAGGAACCAAGATTTCAAGGCGCAGTTCCATTTTCGCATAGGGATGACCACACTACTTGGACCACCCACGTCCCAGAAATACATTTCTACCTGAGAAACCGACAGAACGAAGCCACGGGCGACTCGCCTACAGAATAAATATACGGACAAGGTCTGGCATGACATGGGGAAAATGCATACCCACAATCGATCACGAACATAGGACTGTTATGAATGGAGACACCATAAAGACACCGCCGGAAGAGGTTCAAATGGGCCAAATAATGACAGGAATGGTACGTCAAACAGGGGCTTTCGAAACCTCACAGCCCCCGAAAGAGCAACAAATTGAACATCATGTCTACATGCATGAACACCAGCAGTCGGCCACCCGAGCCAATTTCTGCGCAGGGTTCGCACCCTGCTGGAGTGGACACCACACAGAGGTACAAAGGGTACGGAAGACCGACTAGATCATCTAGATGGGTGCACGAAGGCAAGTTAAATTCCATCGTGACAACCTAAGGGGTGTGCCAGAGGCGCCAACACCCTGCGCCGCAGTGCCCCAAGGCAACACCAGTCAGAGACAACAGACCGAAGCTGTCCTGGCGGATACGGGATGGCAATCACCAGCATCAGGCATGCGCGGAATACCAGGTACACCAATACCGACGCCATCAAGGACATCTGTGTCGTCAGCATCCATGGCAGTGCCACGAGCAGGGGGGATGACCGACTCCCCGGAGAGCGCCCAGAAAGATGACTGACCATCAGATGCCACTCACGCAACCCTAGGGGCCCCATTTCAGACTGTCAGGTTATGCGACTCAACGGTGGCAAGGTCCAGTTCCGGGTCGAGCATCTCCTCGACAGGGCAGCCATACCGCCTTCAACGGCGTCGACGCCGGACACACAGAGGTACCACAGCAGCAGCAGTAGCAACAGCAGCATCTCGATGGTGGCAGGGCCACCAACCTGCCGAGCATGTGTAGAACCAGCCGACCGACTCAGCCGAACCAATAAGATCTCACCTGCCAAGGGTAAGTTTAAACCGACTCCAGTTTGCATGCAACCCTGCAACAGAGTGATCCAGCTCTGTACAGCTCATCTCGCCGAGACAGCTGCACCCGCGGATGAGGTGCCACTCAATCACCTGCTGCACTATGCGGCCTTGAGCCACCCCTACTAGCAGTGAGAGTGGTCGTCCTGAGGGGAGGGCATTTGACGTGGACCACTCCTGCCTGGTCTGGCATGGCCACTGTCATCACTTCATCAGCCCAAAGTCACTGCACGAGTGCGGCCCACGGAACACGCACGTCGCGCATACCTATGCATGCCTGCATCGTTCATTTGGGAACGAGTCATGACCCGATACCATGTGATCCAACCGAGTGCCTGTGGTGTCCCTAGAGAGATATGTGTAATTATGGTAGCAATCAAGTGTTAGAATGTGTAGTAAATAGCATTATAATTTAACGCCCACTTGCAAATGTTCGCGAAATCTGCCCTTAGGGGATTGCGAAGTAATCGCAGAATAAATGCACTTATGTCCATATTGAATGAGGTGTACAGTAGCAAGGCTAGGGTATTTGAAGTGTTCTATATAATTTTCCGAGTGCAATTGTGTGTCTAATAAAGCCAATTAGTGATGTGGGAAACAATTAGTCTTTCTTTCAACCTGACCATTCAAGTCGTAGAGTTCCCCAAAATTTAACAGACTTAAATTTCCCATGTGCCCCGCAAGGCACCACATAATCATGTTGTGTATTTAAATAAGTGCTTAATTAAGAACTCTTAACTCTCTACAGGCTTAAGAAAACTCACTCAGAACTTTCAGTGTTTTATATGTATATGTTTCAAGTTCTATGTTAATTAGGCCAGTTAATTAAATTACCTTGTGGAGTGGTGTGAGCTCTCGGTAAGGACGATGCTCGCCTGCGCCATCTCTGGCAGTCTGCTTCCACGGGTTTAAGGTGCTGCACGTCTGTCGCATTACGGGGGACTTTCATACTTTGTTCTGAACACTTAACTGCAATAGGTTAATGTATTTTACTGGAACTTTTATTTAATTTACCAACAGCCTTCCCCGCATTCGCAGCACCCCTCTTTCATCTCAATTTACTGACCTCGGAGGTTTAATTAATATTGTAATTTTTTGCGCCATTGTTTTCTTTTTTTGTACAGTAATGGCCGCTGGTAGGCCTTGTGAATCAGGTACGCTTTGATTTTGATTGTATACATGTAACTGTGTACACTATTCGGCAATGAAATTTACTTGAGTTAACTGAAATTTGTGAGTTCTCATTTTAGTGTTGTATTCTGGGCCCTGGCCCTATCCATCAAGTAATCGACGCCTCAAGGAGGCATCTTTAATTTATAAAGTAAAAAGGTAATATTAAGGCATACTGGGGAGCCTGAATACCCTGGGTATATATTAGGTTTCTCTGTGAATTTGTACAGTGTGTGTCAGGGGATACAGTCATTTGGTTGTTTGGCCCACGATCCTGATAACTGTGACTTCGTGCTCACCCAGTGAACTGGTGTCCGTTCTATTCGAAATAGGGATATTGTGTAATATTCTGTTTTTTTAACATAGGTGCCAGAGTATGTCCGCATTACAATACCCGACCGCTCAGGTAACGTCCAACTTTTTCATGACCAATTATTTGAAAGTCTTTTCTATTTCTTTATCACAATTTTTTAGCTTTGCCTCAGGTGTTTCTGAAATACAATTTTGCCACATGCTTGCATATCTGCAATTTGAATGGTTGCGACAATCCCAACAAATTACTAAGCCCAGCCAGAAAATTTTAAATAATTTAATTAACCTAGTAAAAAGTAAGTGCCAATGCAAAGATATATGATCGGAATAAAGGTAATGGAAGGCCTATTTATGAACACATTCCCTACCATATTTTAAGTTCGTCACTGCTATGTACAAAAATAAGGTGACAAGACTTGTATGCTTGAATTTACTGTCTTTTTAGTTTGACTGGTTACTCCTTCGTTTTATTATTTATTCCAACTGAGGCAGTCCTTTTAACGAAATAGCCCAACACACATCAATAACAAGATGATAGGTAAATACTACAGTTCTTTCCCTCCACAGTTCTAGCAGGCTTTAACACAGTCGCTGAAAAAGATTAATGTGTATTTGGCTATGTGTAATGTGCTATATAGTGTATAACACACAAATGTTAAGTGTAAAATTATAATAAGAAGAACTACCATCAATAAAGACATGGCTAAATGTCATAAAACTAACTTAAACATTGTTATAGGCCTCAATTTTAAATATTCACATGTAATGGTTTTTTTTATATGACAGAATTCTTTGAACAGGCTAAAACAGTAAACAATGCATTTAATAGTAAAAATTTAGAAGTCACATGGCAGTGTTTGTGTTTACATTTAGTAGAAGGATACATAATCGTTAACCAAAAGTAAAACTTTAGCTGGGATTCAGAAAAGTGTAAAGTAACTGTGAATGCAGTATAGACAAAATACCATTTTATAATAAAAAATTTAGGATTTAAGTGAAACTTTCCATAAGCAATGTTCGTTTGTGTGGAAATTGTATTGTACAAAGTCGTGACGTTGTGATTTTACACACTTACAAGCTATTATCTTTTCTCCTTATAAATGTTAAGGCCAAATTTGCAAAACTTTTTTTGTAACCACACCTTGATGAAATTTAACAAAATTTTAATGTCATAAGACTGTGCAAAATTTAGTGCAGAATTTCAATAATCACTTTGTAATACTGCCTTTGTGAATTTGTTTGGTTAGAGAAACACATTTTTTTCAAAATAAAACATACACTTTAACAATCTGACCAACAGATCAATTCACATCACAATAGTTCAGAATATTTCTTCGTTAAAATAATGTTTTAATAGTCGCAACTATCAGCATTCACGAGTCGAAAGAGTCATCCATATTCGCTGTGGATTAACTTACAAGAGAATGAAATCCCCAGATAACAGTAAACGAGCTCGTACAACACATTTTAAGCCTTGGTAACACGAGAATAGGTTTCACCGAGAATGCTAACTCTTGGTGGTACAACTGGCCCTAATGATGTATTAAAATAAAAAAGAAACATAGCGAACTTAAGATAAGACAGGTTGACTAATTTACACACAGTGGAAGCCAGATAAAGTTTACACCCCTAATAAATACATTTAAGGACGATTGTGTCAATCTATTAAAACAAAAATATGCTGATTTATTGGATGAAATTTTAGTGAATATTTCACAGGAAATATAATCATAATACATCAATCTTACGATATAGCAAGGGTTGTAAGGCCTTTCGAATTACTTTTTCAATCAAATGCCTTTTCTGAAAACATATTCTTAACAGATGTAAAATTAATACATCCAAACACAATTTTAGCATCAATCCTACTTCTAATACATTGTAGATGTACACACTATGTGTAATAAGTAGTCACTATGAATGTTTGAGAACTATTTAATAATTATCAACTAGATAACTATATCACATATGTAGACAACAACATAAAAAATACACAATAACAGCTCGGTCATAGACTGTACATTAAGAGGTTCCTTTTGTTGTGTTTGCCTGTAGATATATATCGATGTGGTGTATTGTCAGTAGCGCCACCCCTCCCCACCTCCCCCTCAAATCTGGCATATGCATAAAGAAGTCGTCGTAGGAGGTGTATCACTTGTCCAAAATGGGTGCACTGCTGGGTTGGTGATGGTGGGTTCTGCTGTACTGAAGGTTGCATTGAACCTGCAATGGGCAACCTGGCAGGCACTTTCATAGGCGGAGCTGGTGGTGGTGGTGGAGGTGGGAAGCCATGCAGAAGAAATACAGGTTTCAGTATGTCAATGGAAATAGTCTGTTCTCTCTCTTGAGTAGCGAGAGTGAACTGCCTGTCCATCCGTAACACGATGCAATAAGGACAATTATAGACTGCCTGGAGGCTTATGTACAGCATCATAATGGACAAATACAAACTGCGATGCCATAAGTTCTGTATGCACAAATATTTTGTTAGGTGAGTGATGTTCGGGTATAACTGGTCGGAGCACCCTCAAGTATTCCATGACATTGAACACAAATTTGGGAACATCCCAGATGTGTCAGTTTTTCGGCTAGAAATCAGCGGGAAGATGGATGGGCTCACCGAATGTCATTTCTGCTGGAGTACTGTAGTTCTGAGGTCCACGAGAACTAAGGGGAGTTTGGGTACCCAATTTTACATTAGAATAGCTTTCAAAGCAGACTCTAACTACCTGTGCCATCGTTCGAATTTGTCATCAGCCACTGGGTGGCATGGCATTGTCTTGATGTGATTGATGCCCAGTATTCTGCTGAGATGTTTACACAATTCACAGTCAAACTGGTGACCTCTGTCAGTTGTGATCAAACAAGGGATACCAAAATGTGCTAGCCATGTCGACATGAATATCTCAGCTATGGTTTCTGCACTTATATCGCTGATAGGAGCAGCTTCTGGCCAAAGAGAAAACAATCTACAATTGTGACCAAATAGCGATGTATTTTTGAGAAGGGTAGAGGGCCAAAAACATCAATGTTGATATGACAGAAGTGGTGATTGACCAGTTTGTAACTACCGACGGCACACATAGTATGTCTCCACACTATGGCACGTTAGCATGGGAAGAACGAATTTACCCATAACCCAATTTCTTGCTTCAGTGATGGACACAAGAAACATTTTTGTACAAGGTCGATGGAGAATTTCATTCCGAGATGGGCTAGGTTGTGTAGTGAATCAAATATTGCCTTACGTAACTGTACTGGGATGTAAGGTCTCGCCTGGTTGTCTGCTGTGTCACATACTAATTAAACATTGGTTTCCAGGGGTTCTTTTTGTAGTTGTAAGGAACAGGAACGAGATTGAAGAAGGTATGATGGTTCGTTGTCCCCAGCAACACCCGAAGTTAGTAATACAGAGCAGATCCTAGAACAGGCACCCACCGCAACATTATCCTTGCTGGAAATGTGTCTGGTGTTAGTTCTGTTGTAAACTGGTCGGCAGTCAAAATGCTGTAGTTACCTTGGTGTTTCTCTGTCAGGGTGCTGTTTGAACATTAATAAAGTGAATGTCAAGTACATGTAACCCAACCCTATCATGTTAAAAAGGGGGCGTTGCCACCCTTATTTCTGTATAAAAAAAAGTATGTTTCATGAAAGATTTCCTATTTGTTACTAGATAATATGAAATACTGGCAAAATTAGCAACATAAATGTATTTTGCAAAAATTGTCTAACTCTCTACCTTTTCGAGTATGAGTTTCCCTCAATTGTGTGTGTGGTCTTACATTAGTGAGTTGCAGAAATAACACTTAGGTGGGATTTTCTCACTGGTATGAGTAAACATATTAGAAAAGAAATTGAAGTTCTTGCACTACTTGTTTAATGTCGTACCATCATAAGCAACTTTACAAATGTTCAAAATGGGGGCTGCCAACCTCATTGCAACAATAAATTCGGTGTATGAAACACTGGCATACCCTTTCGAAAACACTCTGTGTATCTTGAACATTGTCACAGGCAGCCATAACCCACAGATTGTCCCCCGACTCAAAGGGTGTGTTGTACACCAGAGCCTTCGTGAACGCCACAGGAAAAAGTCTAGCTTACTAAGGTCATCAAGATAGTATGCTGGCCATGCAGCAGGCCCACCTCTTCCAATCCTTCATGCTGGAATACAGATGTTGAGGTTATAACGTACAGCTCTTGTGGAATGTGGAGAGGCACTGTCGTGTTGAAGCCACATATGTTGCCAGATCGCAATTGGCATATTCCTCGAGGAAATCTGGCAATTTAAATTGCAGGAATTGACAGTACATAGGTCCAGTCGATCGTTGTGGCATCAATTATGGCCCAATGATCACCCACAATGCCCGCCCAGATGTTCATAGAAAATCTGTGCTGATTGGCTGTGATGGCATTTGCATGAACATTAGTGTCGTCCCAAATGTGACTGTTCCTGCTGTTCAAATAACTATCACTCGTGAATATCCCTTTATCAGTAAATATACTATGGAAGTAAAGTGAATTACTGCACACTATTGCTAAAACTGCTGCGAAAAATCACATCGAGGAGCGAAATCTGCTGGTTACAATGCCTGCACCTTTCGCATGTGGTAGGCATGTAGCAGCTGCTTGTGCAAAACATGCCATGCAGTGGAATGGGACACACCCATTCCGTGCGCAATGGTGTGGGTGCTTGTTGATGGGTTTTCCTCCACAAAATGTAGTACTACTTCTTCCACATTTGGAGAACGGACATTCCTTGGGTGACCAAACCCAAATCGTGCCTTAAATGTGCCTGTTTCATGCAGTCTCCGAGTTACAGTGGCTTCGTACAGCAGCTCATGCTTTTCCTTTAACTTCACAGTAAAGCAGAAGCATGTCTGTCATTTTTGAGTTTATATACTTCACCATGTCGACTTGTAGAACACATGCAACAAGTAGTGAAGTGTGGGTATTTTTTACAGCCCTCTCTTCTGTTAGGGGGAGTTACTACAGTACTGATAATGAGAGTGGGGGACATCCATGAGACACCAATATTCAGCATATCTTAGGAACCCCATTAGACGAAACAAGATACAATTCACTTCCACCACAAACCACCTGCATGTAATGTCCATACTGTATTTGGCAGCGGATATTCGACAATTGCTTCCACCCATTATGTCAGTGGGATTGTGCCTTTAGCACTATTAGTGAAGTCTAAGAAACATACTTCTTCTGCTCTGAAAATACACTTGCTCAGCTTGTTGTTGATGTGCCACTCGTTGAGTCTTTCGAAGACCAATCAGAGATGTCGGAGATGTTATACCTCATTGGTTAATGCAGTAAGGATGTTATCGATGTAGACAAATGAAAATGGAAGGTATCCAAGGATTGAGTCGATAAACCTTTTGAATGACTGCACTGCAATTTTAGACCAAATGGTATTTTCAGGAACTCCACACAATCCAAATGGAGTGACGATCGCAGGCTTTGCTACATCCACAGGGTCAACTGGGATATGGTGGGATGTACACACCAGAAAAATTTAGGAGAAGTAATTTTTGCCATCCAAAGAACAATTAAAATCGTGTGTGTGTGAGGAACTGGGCATCAATCCAGTTTTGTGATATCAGTGAGGCGGTGGTAGTCGGATCCATCCTTCTTGACTAAAAGCAGGGGGTTCGCCCACAGACCTTCCGATGGTTGACAAATCCCAATGTCGATCATCTCTCGGAACACGAGCTTGGTTGCCGCAAGTTTTGTGGGAGGTAATCGCCTGGCTTTGCATTAGACAGGAGGACCCACTGTTTCGATCGTGAGTCACATGACCTCTAGAAGCTACAGAAGTTGGGTTGACATGGTTAAAGTACTGGAAATTCCCCAATGAGAGCTGTGTGTATGTCCAGGAGGGATATAGTGTGCCATGCACACTATCCCTCCCAATATGAATATTAGCAGCCAACATACCAATTACTGACATAGAAGTAACACAATCTAATAACCACCTGTTCTTCACATAAACAAGAAGACTGGAGTGCTTTAAAAAATCAGCCACAGTGATATGTGTTTGCATACTCGCTAGTAGGAAGGGCCAACAAAACAATCTGGGTAAGCCAAGTTATGTGCGAAGTAGCCGCTCACTGTAGGTCTTAATGAATGTACTGTTAGCTGGATACAATTCCTAAGTAGAGATATTGTTTCCTTCGTGCACGGATTGGGGGGNGGGGGGGGGGGATAATGAAATGTCTACACCAGAGTCTATGAGAAACCTGTATCCAGTATCAGCAATCTGTGAGAAACAAGCCGAATGATTCAGACCCAGCCCCACCTGCTGATTTCAGTGCTGGGCCTAAGTGTTTCTTCCAATGAGCGCGAATTTGCAGGGTTTGTACATTTTTGTGCATTCTTCTAAAATTTACGACGGTACCAACATGTGTCAAATTGTTACTGCCTATCCTGTGAGTAATACCTGTTTCTATGGTGTTTTCGAGCGGTCAATTGTTGGATAAATGCGGTCAAGGAAGCTACCTGCTGCTCAAGACAGGCGATTCCTTCCTCGCAGTTGTTGTTTGTATCTACCATATCTGCCTAAGGGACGTCATCCGTTGGGCCATTGTTGTACGCGAATGTAAATGCAGGAGTACCCATTTCTTAGAGTTTGTCTGCCATAACAGCAAATGCGTCAAAGGATCCGCAGTTATTTGTTAATACAACACGAGCACTAGCGAGAAGGCATTGTAGAAACATTGTTCTAAGAAAATTATCCTTAATATTGTCTCCAGCGATTATTGTTATTAATTGTAATAAGCATGGTGGTTTTCAGTCCCCGAGGTCAGTCTATATTAATAAACGCCTTGCCTTCCGTCGTTCCGTTTTCACGAATTCGCTGATAAGCCATTTCTTGAAATCTGTGTAGGGCGACCTGGAAAGTAGTTTGGTTATTAGGTCTGAAACCTTTTCAGCCACCTAGCTATCGATGGAGACTACAATATGGTGGTATTTCGTGACTTCGTTGGTAATATTAGCTGTTACGAATTGAGACTCCACTTGAATAAATCAGAAATTGATATTCTTTCGCTAAACCACCGGCATATTTATCACGACACGAGGCACATCCCTAGACATTTTTGCTTCCCTGTCTGACACAGAAATTTCCGTTTTTGGCTAAATGTAGAGAGTGTAAGAAGCTGTACTCACAGTTTCTTGCAAGGGAGCGGAATGTTCCTTATTTACATGATGCTTTCCATACATGGATTACTGATATCTTGTTTCACAGACTGTCTCGTAGATAAGATGTCGTACACTCGCTGTTAAACTACGAAACTGCCATAAATAACATTACGTCATTGTCGTAAAAGTCATCGCATTTTTCATAATGTAGGAGTCATCGCATGTAGAAGTAAGCACTATGTGTAAAAGAAGTCACTATGAACATTTGAGAACTATTCCATAATTATCAACCAGAAAACTACATCATGTATGTAGACAATAGCATAACAAATACGCAGTAATTACTCTGTCATAGACTGTAAATCTAGAGGTCCCTTCTGTTGTCAGTGCCTTTTGATATATATCGATCTGGCATATTGTCAGTAGCGCTACTACTGCACTGAAGAGCCAAAAAAAATAGTACACCTGCCTAATATCGTGTAGGGCCCCCCGAGCATGCAGAAGTGCCGCAAGACTATGTGGCATGGACTCGACTAATGTCTGAATGTATGCAGGAGGCAATTCACGCCATGAATCCTACAGGACAGAACACAAATCCAATTTGTGCCAATTTGAAAAAGGGTTGCATGTCTGTCACGTTTAATGATTCTCGTTAGTAGTTAGATAATGTTCCTTCGAACGCAGGTTCGATGGTGCGGAGCCGCGGAGCCAAAGATGAATGCAAGAGCATAAAAAAGTCATGAAAAAAGTGTCATGGCAGCCAGTGTCCGCCATGTTGGCAGCCAGTGTCCGCCATTTTGCCAGCCAGTAAAAAAGTTATGTAACAGTTATGTAAAAAAAGCCAGTAAAAAAATTATAATTTTTTTCTGTACCGAGCGCGAGGGTTTCCTCCGAGTAAAAAAGTTATGTAAAAAAATTTCCCCTGTGCCGGGGTGGGGTGGCTAGCCAGTGTGTGTCATGGCCGCCGCCAGTGTGCAATGGCCACCATTTTGCCAGCCAGTAAAAAAGTTATGTAAAAAAAGCCAGTCAAAAAATTTATAATTTTTTTTTGTACCGAGCGCGAGGGTTTCCTCTGAGTCTTCCATGACAGCCGCCGCCATTTTGCCAGCCAGTAAAAAAGTTATGTAAAAAGTTATGTAAAAGTTATGTAAAAAAATTTCCCCTGCGCCGGGGTGGGGTGGCTAGCCAGTGTGTGTCATGGCCGCCGCCAGTGTGCAATGGCCGCCATTTTGCCAGCCAGTAAAAAAGATATGTAAAAAGTTATGTAAAGCCATTTTTTCATACAGTAAAAAAAGTTATGTAAAAAGTTACATAATTTTTTTCGTACGTTGCAGTGTAGCTTGCGCAAGGGCGCGCCCAGCCTCACCCCTCGTGCAGCGATGCGTAACTCCCCTCGTGCAGCGAGGCAGAACTCCCCTACCGAGGAGGAGGGGTGAACGCTCGCCACCCCAGTCTTCTCACACACACTTGCCAGGATTTTTTAATCAGACGTAATAACAATAAAGTATAAGGAAGTAAGTTTCCCCCGCCATAAGATCTATATTTTCTTAGGTGGTAAAAACACTTTGTTTTTAATCAGGCGTAATANGAAGTAAGTTTCCCCCGCCATAAGATCTATATTTTCTTAGGTGGTAAAAACACTTTGTTTTTAATCAGGCGTAATAAGAAGTGTTCATATAGTGTATTCAGGAGGAGGCAGTGTTTAACTTGTAAGAAGTAATCATGGGTTTTATAACTTCATTTCGTTTGTATTCATGAGGGATGGTTGGGGTTTAACTTGCAAGTGTTCAGATTTGTAAGTATTCATGTGATGGTGTCAGTTTTATAACTTGTAAGTGTTCAGATTTGTAAGTATTCATGGGAGGGTGTAAGTTTTATGACTTGTAATAATTTCACTTACCAGCAACGTCCTCCCGCTTACCAATCTGCATGGAATAACCATGCAGACGGACCCCGGACTTGGAACCGGCAGTACTCTATTCCTACAACACTATCAATACATATAAATAAATATATATTGGTAACGTTATAGATATAGCGAACAGGTGGGTTGCGAAGCGACAAGAGGGAAAACAATGAAGCGAGTGCTTCAACAACTGGGAAACGGGAAAAAATATATGCGTGCTAGGATACTGCAGTACGACATTAACGAGACGGGTGTGATGCCAACACACACAGTGCGATGGTGGGAAACAATCATGTGGATTCTACATAAAGTGGCTAACAGAAAACGCACAGTTGTTTTGCTTGCAGACTCTAACTAATTGAAACAGTAGCGACGAGAAAACAAATCTAAGATATACAGGTAAACAATTTATTTTTAGCTTGCAGACTTTAACCAATTGAAATAGTAGCGATGATGAGATAAGCTGAAAACAATTTCCTTTTTTTTCTCTAACTAATTGAAACAGTAGCGATGACGACAAAACAATTTTTTAAGATACAAAAAAAACATGTACAGGGCGTGCTGGTAACATGCATGACAAGACTTTTTGCATGCTACCACCCAGTATACCTGACAAGTCGAAGATTGCAACGCTTGCATGAGCTATAGTACACTGAATCAGACTGCGCGGACCAATGTTTGTATACCTGACAAGCCCTCCAGGCCTGCATGTGCTCCGGTATACTGCAGGAATAAAAACCGATAATCTACCTGACAATGTTAGGAACTTGCCTCTTGAACGAGCTACAGTAGACTATCAGCCAGCATACCTGGCAAGCCTGCAACACACTTGCATGTGCTACAGCATGCTTATCGAGAAATATGACTACCAAAACCCTCGGCCATGCACCTGACAGGCGGAATACGAATACGTCTGTACGTGCTACAGTACATGCCGGGAGAATAAGCACTCTCTCTGCCAACACAGAGCTGTTTTTCGTATTAGGCCTGATAGCCATAGGGGACGGTATGTATGCCATCATCCAGGACTTTCCGCTTATCGTCCATCCACGAAAGAGCCAGTTTGGAGGATTGCTCTGTATATACTGTGTGATGGTACGACCTAATACCCGCGACCTGTACTCTCATGTTGCGCTGGGCCGAAAGAATGCGCCGATAATCGTCGAACGTTATCGTATTGTCAACTACGCACCCTTGTATCCCCTTCGCGCGCTTCACTACCGTATTCAGGCATCGGTATGCATACAGTTTCGCCCTTAACCCTACAAACTCAACCATTTCGTCACCCGCACATTCATCCTTGAACTTCCCAATCACCTTAGAATTGGTAGGTGAGTAACAAAGATGAGTGGGCGGGTAGGCGCTGGTGTCGAACTGCGACATGAGCGTAGGGTTAAGGGCGAGTTCACAGTAGAAGTCAGGACTGGCAATCTCCATTACAAAGCTATCTGTATCCATGTAAAGGAGGTTTACCCTGTCCCCATACCGTGCTCGCATTACATCGTAGTAAAACTTGTACATAAGTGTCTTTGACAGGTCGAGTACGGCAAACCCAGCGTATATGGGCTTGTCAAACACAATGCTCTCTTGGCATAATTTGACTAGACTCAATGACTCATCGTAAATAGTCCTACATTTAAACGCAGGTTTTGCGATGAGCTTCTTCGCCCGAACTTCCCTACACACGAGTTCCATACGCTGTCGTTTGCGCTTATTTTCCATAAGTTTACCGTACGTTGCGTTATTCATTAACTTGTAAAAGTCCTTCTCGAAGGCGTTCGTGGCAGCCTGACGTTTCTCTGTGTTGAGATCAATATAGGGCTTAAGCCACGGCTTCTGCAGGAATTGAAGGACTCGGTGAACAGCCTTCAGCCGTAACCCATGACCCAATGCTTGCTTCAAAGTAACGTAATGCACGATATAGTGAAGTTTGCTCTCCAGTGTCGTCATGAGTTTCGTTTGTTTGGACCCCGGGGGACACTCGTTCACTGGCAAGAATGGGAGGTCCATATGCGCTTCGTGAAGAGCGCAAGGGTATTCTACGTCTACCTCCAGTATATAGTCGACATATCCGTCGTCCGGCACGCTCATCACATCGATGCTCATGGCGGTCCATTCAAAACCTTCATATGGTAATGGTAAGGACATTGCCCAACCGTAGAGATTATTAGCATCTACATACTGCAGGTAGGTAGATGGTTTGTCGGCATCATATGTGTCTGGTATATGCCTGTTATTGGCAACTGCGTGCCGCTTAACACATTGAGCCACCCCTCCCCGGATGCCAGCCTCAATAAACAGGTGCATGTCATAGTCGCAGAGCAAATCTAATTCCACCTGTGTATTGCGCAACATTGNGTGCATGTCATAGTCGCAGAGCAAATCTAATTCCACCTGTGTATTGAGCAACATTGTGTCAAACGAGAACCCCGGAGCACTAACATAGCGTACACAGTCGAGACTGTATGTGCGTAGACAGAGCCTCCGGAAATTCTCAAAGACGTCGCNATGGTAATGGTAAGGACATTGCCCAACCGTAGAGATTATTAGCATCTACATACTGCAGGTAGGTAGATGGTTTGTAGGCATCATATGTGTCTGGTATATGCCTGTTATTGACAACTGCGTGCCGCTTAACACATTGAGCCACCCCACCCCGGATGCCAGCCTCAATAAACAGGTGCATGTGATAGTCGCAGAGCAAATCTAATTCCACCTGTGTATTGCGCAACATTGCGTCAAACGAGAACCCGGGAGCACTAACATAGCGTACACAGTCGAGACTGTATGTGCGTAGACAGAGCCTCCGGAAATTCTCAAAGACGTCGCACAGAATCAGCACGTCCGTCTTCAAGTAGAGCTCAGAATAGTCCCGGAGGGTACGACATCCGAACACAGACCAGACGGTTTGTGCGTGCTGGTAGTCCTCGGCACTGACATTCCCTCCAGTAAGCCTATTGTAGAATGACTCTATAGCCGGTAATTGCGGTTCGGTGAGCTTCTCCCACGAGCTAACATAGTCGTAGGGGAAGACACCTTTCCGGGTTACCAGCTGTAGCTCGCGCTCTACCGTGAAGAAACGTGATGTTGTGTGGAATTCACCGAACGGTAGATTCTTAGCGAGAGTTGCCAGACTGGCAGACATGAACCTATAAGTGTCAATAAACTGTATAGTGAACTTGTCGCCCAAACTCTTACTGAAGGTGATGAGTTTCTCTTCGCTATGCGGAANGCCCAAACTCTTACTGAAGGTGATGAGTTTCTCCTCGCTATGCGGAATAATAAATATTTCCTGGGTATCATATCCCAGCTGCTTAATTATGAAATTGGCATCATACGTCAGGTTATGGAAGAGTATCGGAAGTCTCTGGGGTCGGCGACGAANTGAAATTGGCATCATACGTCAGGTTATGGAAGAGTATCGGAAGTCTCTGGGGTCGGCGACGAAGCTTGTTGCAGTCATTACACGATGCCCCAATAAAACTACCAGTAAAATGGTCATGGTCATGCACCTTATGATTTTTGTCGGTGAACATGCCAGAACAGTGGCAGCAGGTAGTGGCTAGTCATAGTCAGCCTGTTCCACATGCGTTAGTGGGCGCATCGGTTCAGACTGGCTATACATATCTTTAACCAGGTGTCCTATCCTAACCACCTCTTCCATAAAGTGTTCCGACGCACCTTCGCCCGTGTAAACAGNGCCCCAATAAAACTACCAGTAAAATGGTCATGGTCATGCACCTTATGATTTTTGTCTGTGAACATGCCAGAACAGTGGCAGCAGGTAGTGGGATTTCGTATCAGTCGGACAAGGTGTACGCAATCACCTCGCATCGGTTCAGACTGGCTATATATATCTTTAACCAAGTGTCCTATCCTAACCACCTCTTCCATAAAGTGTTCCGACGCACCTTCGCCCGTGTAAACAGTTACACGCGAGGGTNTAAAATGGTCATGGTCATGCACCTTATGATTTTTGTCGGTGAACATGCCAGAACAGTGGTAGCAGGTAGTGGCTAAAGCATAGTCAGCCTGTTACACATGCGTTAGTGGACGCATCGGTTCAGACTGGCTATATATATCTTTAACCAGGTGGCCTATCCTAACCACCTCTTCCATAAAGTGTTCCGACGCACCTTCGCCCGTGTAAACAGTTACACGCGAGGGTAGGCTGGTTGTCTTATAGGCAGGGATAATCGAATTATCTACCTGAACGTATATAACATATGAATAGGGCTCATGTTTTTGGTACCTATATGTGTAGGATGCGTCAGGGTTCGGCTGACATGTTTGTACAGGCACAAGCATGGCCTCGAAGTCCGCATACACTACAATAGGCACCTTGTCGCCATTCTGGTAATTTTTGAATTTGAGCACAGGTGGCCTGCCGCCCCCGTCCGGCTGTGGCATGTCTGCACGAACAGCAGTATGGGAATTGCAGTACCTCCTATGCTCAGCCAGAGTTTCGGCAGCTGTCAACCCACTAACACGTGGAATATCTGCATATGTTTTAAAGCAGCGTTTACAGATCTCTAAATGTGAATGGTTTGACGTCACCTGGGATCGAACCAGCCTCGAAAAGTTCTTAATATAGCAATAATGCGAGTTCTGGTCCTCCTCCCCCTCCTCCGCTGTGGTGAGAAGCAGCAGGTCAAAATGTTGGGCCAGTTCTACATCTGTNCTATATGTGTAGGATGCGTCAGGGTTCGGCTGACATGTTTGTACAGGCACAAGCATGGCCTCGAAGTCCGCATACACTACAATAGGCACCTTGTCGCCATTCTGGTAATTTTTGAATTTGAGCACAGGCGGCCTGCCGCCGCCGTCCGGCTGTGGCATGTCTGCACGAACAGCAGTATGGGAATTGCAGTACCTCCTATGCTCAGCCAGAGTTTTGGCACCTGTCAGCCCTCTAACACTCGGTCGATTATCGTATGTTTTCAAACAACGTTTACAGACATTAACACAACCATGATGTGATGTCACCTGGGAGCGTACCAGTCGCGAGAAATTCGAAATGTAGCAATAATGCGAGTTCTGGTCCTCCTCCTCCGCTGTGGTGAGAAGCAGCAAATCAAAGTGTTGGGCCAGTTNAAAATCTATCGTGGAAAAATCAAAACGTGTTTCAAGCTCGGTGTATCGCTTGTTTACACGCTGTCGATCCCTCCCATCTACAAAACGTGCCAGTATAGCCCATTTGAAACACTGTTGGTCGTTGATGTTGTGCGGGTTAATAATTGCGCCTTTCGCCGCAAAACCAACAGGCAATGGGATATACGAGGAGACCCTAAGAGGGTCGAGCTTGTTTACGCGTAACTGGACTCTTTTCACTGCCGTGAGNGTTAATAATTGCGCCTTTCGCCGCAAAACCAACAGGCAATGGGATATACAAGGAGGCCCTAAGAGGGTCGAGCTTATTTACGCGTAACTGGACTCTTTTCACTGCCGTGAGAGACCAGCCGCTACCCTTCTCCATAAAGTCAGTCTCCTCAACGCATATCTTTGCAATGGCAGCCGACACAGCCGCCTCTATGTCGGCTACGTTAAAGATAGGCACGTTTTTAGTCTTAAAAGCACGGCGATCCTCCTCATCCTCGTGCGGTTCTGGTTTCCCATATACACACTCTAGAAATATATTAAACTTGACCGCCCCCTGTGTCTCGATTTCCTGCTGTAATTGGCCAATGATGTTAGGTTTCATTACCTCGAGGTAGTCGCAAATATCAATTGCTTGCCTCGAGGTATTTTCAGCAACGTAGGTTTTCATTACACCCCTAAATGCGCGCTCAACCTCCACGAAGCCAAAAGCATTGCTCCCGCCAGCCCCAGTGAAAATAGGAGGAGTGCTACCTGCGCTCNAACACCTCTAAACGCGCTTTCAACCTCCACAAAGCCATACGAGTTGCTCTCGCCAGTGTCAATAGGCCCTCAGCGAGAGCTACCCGCGCCCACAAGAGTCGGCTGCGGACTTGTAACTCGGGGCCGCTTCGCCGGCCGGGAGGTTGACGGGGCAGAACCACCAGTACATTTAGCGCTGTGCGCACGAAGCGTATCAGCCCTGGTGAACTGCCGGCTGCAAGTCCCACATACCCTTGAAGAGGCAGCAGGGTACGCCCAACACGTATGTTCATGACGCCTGACATGACAATAGTGGGTAAAGCCCTCATTACAGAACTTACAGTTGAGCGAAACGACCTGTCTGATCAGCCCTGTACATGTTAACCAATGTTCGGCAAGATTGTCAAGACGGTTAAAGGGACGAGCGCACCTATCACACAGATGTGAGGCAGGATGCCGGAATGGATTTAGAGAGCAATTACGCTCGTGACGTAGTCCATTCCAGCGGACCGTAAACACCCGGTCGCAAAAACCACATTNGACCGCAATTCCGACGAATTGCCTGTCACAATCAAGGTGATAGACATGACTGACGCCTTAGTAGTATTGTGTAGACGTTAAATAACGTAGGCATAAATGACCGCAATTCCAGTCCTGTGGTCGCTGTTCTCTCTCGTGGTTATAATAAATTCTACTACCTTTAAAATAATTTTTCAGTTCTGGTGGAGCCCTTAAGTTGCCGAAGCTGTCGTAATATTCAACTCTGTTCCCGTCTTTTCTATAAGCCGTCCAGTGTGTGCCTGACCCCGAACTCGCATCTAAATTTACTATGCCGCATTCCGATTTTTTCGGCCACGGTGGGAGTGTATCTTGCATAAACACACCACAGAAATTATGTATTTTTAATTTTTGCGCAAATTTGCACAAATCGATGTTTGTCAGCTACCGGTCGGGCAGTCCCCTTAGGATTTTCGTCGTCTGCGATCACCTCCGCGATATGGCTTCAAGAATAGACCTTTTCCCGTGTTTTTTACCCCCGGCGGCTGCTAGAATTTTCATCTGCTTATTATGTCGGAATTGTTCTNAATAGACCTTTTCCCGTGTTTTTTACCCCCGGCGGCTGCTAGAATTTTCATCTGCTTATTATGTCGGAATTGTTCGGCTAATTGTTTATTTCCATCTTTAGCACTTTTCACAGCGCGAGCAATCCCGCTAGCCCCTCCTATCAGCGATCCCAAAAGTCCTATTGCAGGCAACAAAAACGGAAGTATACCTCCGCGCTTGACTTTTTTACGCCTGTTCTTGGTCTTCTTAACCGCACGGCGCCTAAATCTGATACCCATTCCTCGCTTAACTTTCGCCTTCATTATTTTTCCTACTGTCCACGCAGCTAATCGCTCACCGAATTTCGTGTTTGGTGTTTTAACTATAGCTTCGGCCTTGTTCGCGAGGATCGTGTCTGCAGCGTGCCTAACGTTCAAGTTATCACTCTCAGCGTACGCGATATCGTGCGTCTTACAGGCTGCGTCTAGGGTATTTATAGGTACGTCCCCACGTTGGAGTCTGCGTGCTAATCGCGTTCCAGGTCCGCAAAACTTGTACCGCGGCAAATGGGCTTCAAAAGGCAAATTTTTTACAAGTGTATTGACAATACCGGACCCTTTCTTGGCTGTGGTCCTCAAAGGTGCCGCGTATTACACTGTGACCTGATTGCCTGCTTTAGTGCACCTGTTTTATAATAACAACCTGTGTAGCACGCAAGGAGCCTTTCCGCGCGCGCGGGCCAGTTCTCTCCCCTCGACGGCTGTCAATGCGGACGGTCATCATGCTTTTCAGCGAGCCCCTTCCCCTATTATGAGGCCACGCCCCTCATAGCAAGTGCCTGCTGCGGGCGAGCCTGCGTAGGCCTCGCGCTAAGCAAAAATGAAGGCTTTTTTTAACGGAGATCTTCTGCAGATATCCATGAGTTGTATTTCTTATCGAAACCAAGCCATTTTACACGCAACATATTATTATCAGCCCTACGCACAATTTTT